>JANTPZ010132436.1:0-21122 GCA_025593235.1 Vachellia pachyceras
GTATTTATGTTATGGATTACATAGTTTCTGAGTTAGGACTTATGATTTGTACGTAAATACTTGGTCTCGGTCGAGCCAAACTTGGATTATTTGTGTATTGAACTTGCTTTGTATTTGACTTGGTAGAGTGAAGTCTCATTTCTACCTAATCAATGAGATCTTTGTTGTTCTCTTTTATCTTCCTAGTTATACTTGATTTTAGAGGCAATGTTATGTTGAGTTGAATTTTCAACTTTGCTACTTCCGTATACACACTAAGTGTTTTTAAAGGGTTTCATGGAATGGAGTTCATTGCATGAAATTTCTGACCCAGAGAGTTGTTGGGGTTTACATTACGAAACTTAGAGCAAAAACTATCACTTTTCCACATATTTTGTGAACCATGATGGCCTAAATCATTTTCAAGAGGAAAATCATTATCCAACATCTTTTACACTTCAATCCTACTTTTGCTATTTTCCAAAATCCAAAAAAATACAAAAAAGAAATTTTACTTTTTAATTAGCTTTAGGTACATAGCAATTTTGAATAAAAAACGGTTTTCATTTACAAAGCGAACTTAAACACAAGCTAGTAACTAGTGATATACAAAGCTACGTAGAGAACGACCTTAGGGTTGCACCCTATAGTGCAATCCTTGGAAATCACAAATATTTTGATCCATTTCCATTGCATTTCAACGACAAAGTTTTATTATCTGTGCCAAAGAAATGGGGATCATCATATCATTGTTTAGTTTACACATTTTATATTACCCTAATCCTACACTAATTTATAAAGAGTTGTCATGCTTGCTTAAATGTGTGTTAGTGTGTTTTGCTACTGGAATTTCCAAAAATCTCACTCTCCCCTAACTAACCATTTTAGGTGCAAGTTCAAACAAAGGTAAAGGCAAAATGAATCAAGAGTAAAGGAAGCATTATGTTGCCTTTTTCTTGCCAAGTTATGTGAAGTTGTTATCATGCACATATTTATATGCTTTGGAATTAATGTAAAGCCCTAAACCTCTACTTGATGATATGTATATGTGTAGGGATGCGTGCAAGATCATGTGAGGTAATTAGTTATGGTAAAAAAGGGTTTTACCAAATTTTAAGAAATGAAAAAGTTTTAAAAGAAGGGGATCTAAAACCCTTAAAAGTTTCCAATCTTCGAGCTGTGATGAAAAATAGTGAATGAAGCCCAATTGAGATGAAATTTTTCAAAACAATAGTTCATATGGTGAGCTTTAAAATGGTCTAAGATCACTGGATTTGGACATTTGTACAAGAAGTTATGATTTTTCAAAGTTAAGGGGAAACCTTGAAAAATGACCATATGAACAGTGCATTTTTACAGAATAAACTGTATTAATTGGGCAAGTTTTTGAACAAATGAGTATTTTTTCCTAAGTAGACAAGGTTTAAGCTTTATATAGAAATTGGAACCACTCAATTTTGATTTTTCTAGAATTAGTTATGAATTTTAAAGTTGGGCTAGAAATTTGGAAAATTGACCAAATGAATAGTAACTCAGGTTGAAATTTTTTAATTTCACTTCTTTGGTCACTTTGAGCTATTTAGGCCTAAGAATGGTTCATTAATGACAAAATATGAAACCAAAGAGGTTAAGTAAGGAGTGTTAAATTTGGTGGTATCATAGCATAGTTTTGGGATTGTTTATGCATTGTTCATGCTTTGTGTTATGAGCTTATGGAATACATTATTTACATGTATGTGATATTGGCTGGGTTGAATATTGTTGGATATGCATGAATGGGCTTGAACATTCAAAGATGAATGATAAAGTACCGAGGTTGTTTAGCCGTATTGACATGGAACTTGGTGTGAGACTTGTAAAACCCATACTCCGGAGGTGAGTTTGCATTCAAAACCTTTGGTGAACTAGGATTATTTCCTCGGGTATGATCAGGAACCTTTTATAATTGTGCCAGAGAGGCCAATTAGGGTAGCGGAAGAGAAGTTTCCTATGAAGGTGAAATCTACCTATATTTCTTCCCAATCAGATTCTAATAAACTAATTTCATCTCAAAGTTTGAATGAGGTGCAAGACAGCCCAAAGATCTAGACGCGGATCGTAGAGCTCATGTAGAGGAAAATATTCATAAGGGGACAGGAAATGGTAGTGCTGCTTCCTTAACACATATCTTGAACACGAACACTAACAAACTCTGAGAGTATACGACTGTAAGGGCGAGATTTTCATCTAGCATGGATCTAAAGTGTAATATTCACCCTTTTTTGTAAATTGAAATAGAGGCCAAACTGATAGCTTTGAGATGAGAAAATGTCCAAAGAAAGAAAGTACAGGAAGGGAGAAAGCTAGTGGACCAGAAAGACTACGGGTAAGTTAATCCTAAGGCTTTGGAATGTCTAAATATATAAGCCAATGACATAAATGTCATTAAGTATAAAGACCGAGGGCAATATGGTCATTGGATAAAAGGGATCAAACCAGTAGTTAAAAATTGAGTTAGAGCTCACAAATAGAAAGTACGGAAAAAGATGATGCCGATGGGCTTAAAAACCCAAAGTCAGACCTGGCTTAGCGGGAGAAATTTTATAAGAACTCCGCAGTTAAGCGTGCTCACCTTGTAGTAGTGTAAGGATGGGTGACCTTCTGGGAAGGACCCAAAAGTCATTACACAAAACGATTAAGGGCAATCTTGAAATTTTGCAAGATTAGTAAAAGTAGGGGTAATTTAGTAAATAAGAGAAAGTGTAAGGGCATTATGGTCATTTGAAAAGTCAAAGTCAATGTCAAAAAGTCACACATACCCAAAAGATAGAGCAGAACTCAGTGGTTAACTGAGATTCGACAGATTGTCAAAATTCAGCCTAGATCTCTGTTTAGAGAATTTTGAAAGTAAATTGGCCGAAAAAAATTATTTGAGGTATCAGGAGACCTCAATCAGTTGAGTTCAGGGCATAGAAAAATAAAGCAAATTTTCTAATAATTTATAAAATTATTACCCAGTATCTGATAAAGGCGATTTATTTTAATAGAAGGAAAAATATCCGAAAACCCTGAAAATATAATTTTATTCAAAAATTAATTTTAGACAATTTAGAGGGCAATTTGGGAAAAGAAAAAGGGCTAGAGTATCATTAGAAAATGTAGTAATTTTAAGGCCCTAAAAATATTTTGCCCTCCGATTGCACGTTTTCAGGGTTTTGGACAGGATAAAATAACCCTGTTAATTTTTGATGAGATCCAAGGGTATTTCGGGGATAATGATTTTGCCATAATTATGAGGAGAATATGGAGGAAGGAAACATCTCCAGAAAAGTAGAGAAAAATTTATTGGAATAAAGTTACGTTTACATGTAAAAATTTGCAATTAGTAGAAGTAACCGAATGACAATTGGTTTAGTTAATGTAACCATATTTTTAGCCTTTAGTTCCAGCTCATTGTGACAGCCCATGTGATCAGATTTAAAGCATAAAAATCTGGTGGTAAGGTGGTAAAATATCAACAATTAGATTAAGATATTAAATCAAGACTACATCTCAACCTTTCATTTATTTACAAGGGACTTGTTAAACACAATTCCTTCTCATTTCTCCCCATTTGTGCACGGCAATTTCAGTCCCCTTAGAGAAAAGAAGTGATGCCATTGAAGAGCAAGAACAAGGAAGAAAATCATGAGAAAAACCTAAGGTAAGAAGCTTTAGTAGCTAAAGCCATATATTCTTGATCCTTGTGATCTCTTCTACCTATTCCATGGTTTAGAATTTGGATTAAACCTCTCTTTTTCAAGATTCAAAGTTTGTGTTCTTGAGAGCAATGTTAGAAAGAGAGGGATTTAGAGCCAATAATCATGTGCAAAACACTCCTTGTGTTGTAAGGAGTAATTTGGTGTATAGCTTGTGATTGTTTGGTTGTTTTGTAAATTTTGGAATGGCAAACTCTAAGGGGAGGTGCTGCCCAAATTTATATTTGAGGTAGAAGAGTTGTACTCAAGCTATATAATCCATGGAAATGAGTTTGGGGTCAAGAATATGTTAGTATATATGTTGAAAGTTTGAGAAATCATGTTATTGTGCTTGTGGAAGATTTTCATCCAGATTTGTGATGGTGGGGAAGGAGTTGGATTTTGATGATTTAAATGCTTCCAATGGCTTTAAAATGAGATTTTGTGTAGGGTAAAAGTGAGCACAAGTTTTGGGAAGCATTAGAAATCATTAAGTTTCTAAGCTCTAGAATTCTTTAAAAGATCAAGGGAAGTTATATTGCGTTTTTGGTGATTCTCTTGGCTAGTTTATGACTTGAGAATGATGATTATACTTTTAAATGTTGTTTAGGAAGTTAAGAACTCAAGGAGGCCATTGGAAAGAGTCATCAAGAATGCTTTAGATTTCAAGAAAATTTAAGGAAAGCTAAAGGAAAAAGGTAGCAAGACCATCTAACTCTAATCTAAAGTGTTATGAAAATCTCTTTTGAATTATGCATGACTTGATTTGAGAATTTATGATGATGAAAGTGTGGATGTGTGCGTTTGTATGCTATGGCCATATGTATCTAATTGTTACATGTTGCACTTTTATGAATCCACTTTTATATAGAAAGTTGTCATGTATTTTATGAAATATGTTAGATAGTTTTGCTATTGAGATTTCCAAAAATCTCATTATTCCCCCAACCAACCATGTAGGTACAAGCTCAAGAAAAGGGTAAGAGTAAAGTTATGGATGAATGAAGATTATGCTCTTGATTGTGGAATTTTATGTGGCATGATTGGAAATTTATGTTTGGATATCGATGTAGCAGTTATGTAATCCTAAACCTCTACTTGGTAAAGTAAGTAGATAAATGCCATTATATGCATGAGAATATGCTAAAATGCTAAGGAATGTTAGATAAGTAATCATGCATTGCTAGAGGTTGAGTTTTAACCAAAAAGAGTTTTGGATACATTTTTAAAGAAAAGTTAAGTTTCAAGTAAGGGGGTTCCAACAACCCTAGAATCTGCCCTGTTTCAAGTGACAATGAAAGATAGCAAATGAAGTCCAAATGACTTGAAAATTTCCAGTTAAATACTGCATTCCTAATCTTTAAAATGAGATAAAGTTTGCTAAATTTGGATGTGTAGATAAAGAGTTATGATTTTCCAAAATTAAGAGAAAAATCTAGAAAACTGGAAAAGTACCAAATGAACAGTGATATTTACGGATTAAACTGTATCAATTGGGCAAGTTTTGGAACTAGTGAGTATTTTTTCCCCTGTATATCACTTTATAAGCTTCAAATAGAAATTTGAACCACTCAATTTCGATTTTTCTAGAATTAGTTGTGATTTTCAAAGTTCGGCCAAAAATTTGGAAATTGACCAAATGAACAGTAACACGTTTTTGAAAATTTTCAAGTTCACTCCTTTGGTCAATTTAAGTTATCCAAGGCCCTAAAGTGGTTCAATAGTGATATAATATAATGTTTATAGGGGAAAATAAGGAATGTTACATAAGAGTAGCTGATGTAGCTGATGTTACATAAGAGGCTTATGAATTAGATCAACTAGCTTTAGATGTAGCTGATGACAAGGAATGGTTGTGGGCTATAATGGCAGCCATTCTAGATGTTGAGCCGTTGAGACATACTAGAGTAGAGATCATAAGAGTATTGTATTGAGCTTATCATGTGATATCAAGAATGAAATTGAGTTGGGTAATTATTGATGAGGTTGTGGCTGATGATGTAAGAATCAGAGTGGCACAACGAAAGTGTGGGGAGTACCCAAAGTACTAGAATTGTTAAAAAGCCTAGTGATTACTATACGAACAATGAATAGACTATAAGAGGCGTAGTGATAGCTGTAGCCTCCATTGTGCAGCAGTAACTACAACAGATTTCCCAATTGGGATAGCTCAATTTTAATATCTAGTAAGAGCTGGAAAGGAATAGTACTAGCAGTTGGGTTTGAGAATACTCATAATGAATTATCTACTAGTATATGGTCTCAAACTTCTATTTGATGAAAGATTCCTTTGTGAGTAAATTGAAAAAGTTGAAATGACCATGGTGTAGACTGGTTAAGGAATCATAAGAGCTATCAAAGGGAAAGTTAGGTAGCCCATCATAATGATGCAGATGATGAGGAATTAAGGAAGATGTCATATGTTACACCTAGAAACATTAAAGACAAATTATTCAGAACCTGGAGATGCCTTTAATGATGGGATTGTTACTAGTGATATATTTCACTATATTTTCAGGCATCAGAGAAGGTGTGACACTCCAGCCAAACTAAAAAGTGAGAAATGAAGTATCTATTATTGTTAAATGCCACTGCCAAGTGATTAAAAGAGTTGTGAGAAGTTTCTTGATTGGTACCAGGTAAGTTGCCAGATGATGAGAAGAAGAAGTACCTAACGGAATGCATGTCAAAGGAAGTTTTAGCTAGCAAGTATCTCTCCAAGCTTGGGCTGGTGATCTTCCTATGCCGAAATAATATCACCATGGTTGGGTGTGCTACTTCCTGATAGACAGGAAGGAGGGCAGGACCCTAATAGATAGGGATCAAGTGGGATGAGTCGCCACTGTTGGACGAGCTACTTCCTGATCAACGGGAGAGAAGCAGATTCCTGATAGACAAGAATAATGTGGGACAGTTGCATCAATGGTAAAACATAGGGTGTTTCTCTTCATGTACACTACCATATAATAGAAATACAGCATACAGAGTACCCCCAAAATAAAAAGAGAAAAATCGGCTAACATTAGTCAGGGGTAAAAGTCCCTTGAATGATTTGGGTACATGATAATACATGAGATAATCCTCTTCGCAACATTGTGGTGATAATCATAAAGGAAACAGTAATGATGGTTGAATCATTTTGATATAGCAGGTGGCACAAAAAAGATAGTGAATGGACTAATGAATAAATCAGTGCCTTGAAGCCCAAGCAAGATAGTAAAAGAAATGTAGCCTGATAAGGATGACTGACAGTAAGGGATTTCAAAGGTAACAAAGAGGAATAAGTAAAGCCTAAGAAGACAAGCTGGATTCTATGGTTAGTCTCGGAGAATTATTAGTCTAACTATCCACTGAGGATAGATAACCTATTCTTAACTTATGTTCCATGGTCTAAAAGCAAGCTCATAATATCATGCCATCTTCAATCACCATAAACCTTGCTCTTACCCTTGCTTGTGCTTGTACCTAAAATAGTTAGTTGGGGAGGGTGAGATTTCAAGGAAATCCTAGTAGCAAACACTCTAATAATACATCTACGTGCATGATTAATAATGAGATAAAGTATGACATGTAACAAGAACAATCAATCAACTTTCCAAGTCAAGACAAGCATTACATAACGACCATCATGCTTTCAAATAAGTAAGGTTTCATAATTTAAATGGCTACACCCACACAACAAATATGACAATTAATACATATATAAATCAATGCAAAGTAGATGCCAAAGTTATGAGTATTGCTACCTTGTCCTCTTAATTCCCCCTTGAACTTGAAGCTCTCTTGTTAATATTTTTCAATGATTTCTTTGGTATTTAAACTTCCTAAACATTACACAAAAAAATAATCATTATTCTCAAGTCATCATCAAGACAAGAGAACCATAAAAACATAATATAGCCTCTCTTGTCCTTTTAAGCACCCTAAAACTTTGAAACTTGCTCTTATGATGTCTAATGCTTCCCAAATCCATTTCTCACTTTTAATCTACACAAATTTACCTTCTAAAGCCATTGGAAGCATCAAAATCACACTTCTTCCCATGTTCCATATCTGACCAAAAAACAGAACACAAGCACACACATGTGATTTTTAAACTTTCTTCACATATAATGACATATTCTTGATCCCAAAACACTTTTCATGGATTATTTAGCCCAAAAACAACTCTTCCTCATCAAATATAAAATTGGACAGCACCTCTCCTTAGGGTTTGAGATTCCAAAAATTCATATAAACATCAAACCCAAGCAATATATACATCAATCTACTCCTTAACATTCAAGGAGTGTTTTACAACCTTTAATTTCTTCTAAATCCCTCTCTTTCTCACTTTCACCATCATGAACCCTAACTTTGATTCTTGAAAAAGAGAGGTTTAATCAAGAAAATAATTAGATAGAAGTGTAGAGGAGGTTGCAAGGATCAAGAAAATGTATAGGTTTTGTTGGAAAGTCCTCTTACCTTGTATATTGTGAGCTCTTCTTCTTCCTTCTCAAGCTCTTCAATGGCATCACTTCCTCCTCCATTTGAAGCTGGAATTTTCGTCCAAAATGGCCAAGGAAAGTGGAAAAAATCCTTTCTTAACTTAATCTCTTCATTTGGAATGAATGGTTGGGATTTAGCCTTAACTTACTAGTTTAATCTAAGGGTTGATATTGCAACACCATATCCACATGTGCTTCCATCCTAGTGGCTCTCATAAAGGTGTCATCATTGGTTGCACATGGGGTAAAAAAATCTGGTTGGAACTTGGTTACACTAACCGAATTAGTTACCGTTCGGTTACTTCTACTGATTACACTTTTTACCGGTAAACATAACTTTATTCCGGTAAATTTTTCTCTACTTTTCTAGAGATGTTTTATTCTTCTTTTAATCTCCATAATTCATTTACTAGTATGGTGAAATATTTTCCCAAAAATACCCTTGAAATACGTCCAAAAATAACAGGGTAATTTTATCTTGCCAAAAATCCCTGAAAAACGTATTTCCGATGGGCAAATAACTTTTAGGGCATTAAAAATTTCTATAATTTTCACTGATAATCTAGCCCTTTTCCTTTCATCAAATTGCCCTCCAGATTGTCTAAAAATAATTTTTGAATAAATTATATTTTTCATGATTTTTGGGCATTTTCGGGGTTTTTCCCTTCATTCTGAGCATTCGCCTTAATCGTATATTGGGCAATAATTTTATAAAATATTATAAAATTCACTTTATTTTTCTATGCCATGAACCCAACTGATTGAGGTCTCCTGGAACCTCAAATAATTATTTTAGGCCATTAAATCTTTAAAATTCCATAAATTATAATATAGGTCGAATTTCAGCAATCGGTTGAATCACTGGTAATCAATGAGTTCTACTCTATCTTTTGAGCATCTGTGAATTTTTCTGATATTTTGGTCAACAGTTGACTTTTTGACTTTGATTTTGTGAAATGACCAAAATGCCCTTACACTTTTTCTTAATGACCAAAATGCCCTTATGCTGTCTAACTTTTCGTAATTCCCATTTTGCCCTTGAATTTTTCGCCCCCGGTCTTTTGTGTAATGACCTTTGGGTCCTTCCCAGAAGGTCACCCATCCTTACACTACTCCAGGGTGAGCACGCTTAACTGCGGAGTTCTCATAAAATTTCTCCCGCTGAGCCAGGTCTGACTTTGGGTTATTCAACCTATCAGCATCAACTTTTTCTCAATCTATGGACTCTAACTTGACTTTTGACTACTGGTTTGACCCTTTTTATTCAATGACCATATTGCCCTTGGTCTTTATACTTAATGACATTTATGTCCCTGGCTTATATTATTAGTAATTTCAAAGCCTCAGGAATAAATTAACTAGGGTCTCTTAGGTCCACTGACACCTTCTCTTTCTGTACTTTTATTTCTGGGTCTTAATGTTGGAATTAGAACGTACACGCAGCGGAATTTAAAATTTTCTAATCCTAAATACGGATCTATCAAAGGTGTTTAGATTGAGGAGATGAAGGCGTACCTTTTACGTTTCGAGATTGTCCCTTCCTTTGCGTCTGGATCTCTTCAGATTCCACAACCTTCCGCGCTCTTGCTTTCGATCACGAGGAGCCGAGTTCTTTCAATTACCTCCCTCTACCGGTATCCACGCGAATAGTCTCCAACAATAGCAGCGTGTTAGTGCCTCTTCGTTTCACTCTCTCTAGGGTTTCGTGGCTCAAGAGCGAATTCAAATTTAGAATAGGATGCCTCTACTGTTCATGAGCACTCATATTTATAAAGCTCATGGAGTGCATCATAATCCATGATTGATCTTTTATTAATCTTGAAAAATCCAAATTTGAATTTCAAGATCAATCTTATCAATCTTGAAATTTGAAAAGATATTCAAGATCTAATCTTGAAATTCAAAATTTCAAAATATATTTAAGATCTAATCTTGCAATTCGAAATTTCAAAAGATATTCAAGATCTAATCTTGCAATTCAAAATTTCAAAATATATTCAAGATCTAATCTTGCAATTTGAAATTTCAAATTCAAAATGTGAAATTTGAATTTTGCAATCTTAATTTGGATTAAATTGATCTGACTAAATCATATCCATTTAATTAATCCAAATAATGAACCAACGAATTTAATTTATCTTTATAAATTAAATTAGTGCCAGTTATTTAATTTATCAAATAAATTAAATATTAAACTAACACACACAAATATTATTTACATAATATTGTGCAATTTCGAATTTCAACATATATATATATATATATATTTAAAATTCGAATAAATCCTAGAAATAAAGCTTATGTTGGGCTGTTTTTGCGTGCGACCCTGTAGGCTATATAAAGTTGGTAGTGGGCTAATCTGACCATAAGCCCACAAGTCGCAAGCGGTCTCTAGCAAGACATTACGACTACCCAAATCATACGGGGATCGTTAACACGACGTAACCTTTTATGCAACCACATTACGTCCCTTTTGTCATGCGATATCTCGGTCAAGGATGAGGCATGGATGACACCATCCTCCTATTCCCGACCATTACTTTCTCGATCCCTGAGTTGTCTGATCAAAGAAACGAAAACTCTTTTTCGTTATAGTATGGCCATACATTTCTCATACTCACTCATCGAGGGGCCCAGTAATATCTCTCGACTAATGTGAGGGACAAATCCCATCTTGATCACTCATATTCCTCCACATGAAAACCCTTAAGCCCAATTATAGCATTTATCATCACCCGGTTAAAGGTGACTTTTGACTAGGTCAAAGCTTAGTGACTTTCATGCAGGAATCCATGATGATCTCAGGTCAAAGGGCATTGTGACGTGATCACATATGAGATAAGCTAATGACTTAATCCATGCAGCTTTCTCATAGCGAGTCGGTCCAGCACCTTGTACTCTTACAAGTGCTTATGACTTTGACTCATATCTCCATATACCTTATCAAAGTCATACTGGTCTTACCTTATCTACGCTCCCACACAGACAACCAACCAGGGACATTTAAGATAATATTCATAATTCATCTATGGATGTAATTATCACAACAAACATGCAAAACATATGATAATTAAATGGAGAAAATACATTAAAAGAAATAATGTGCGAAGTACAATGATTGGCCCTAGGGCACAATTTCCAACACTTAACTCATCTCATAACTATCGGTTTGGCCTTTATTTCAATTTACAGAAAAGGGTGGATATTACATTTCTCCCCCCTTAAAATAAATTTCATCCTCGAAATTTACACATCCGAGTTAAAAATTCTAAGCTCTTAACTTTCATCTTTTCTTCTGTTTCCCACTTACTTCTTCTGGCGCAAGCCCTTGCCAGAATACTTTTATAATTATCTGTTATAGGATCTCTCCTTTTATATAGGAAATAGAAAATTTCTGGCGCCTTTGACTTAGACTTTGGGGTAAGGCCAAATGATAACTATTACCTCAACTTTTAAATTCTTAGAATATTTCTTTAACTGGGCTCTCTTAGCCTTGAGGACTTACCGGATCTTCATTAATGGAGATATCCTCAAGAATATATGATCTCCAATTTTAATATCATGGTCGTCTTCTTTTATTGGCATGAATTAATTAGTGACTTGTAACATCTCTTCGACTTTATATTCTAAGACGTTATATGACTGTCTCAGAATCATGCCAATTTCTCTCTTTACTAGAGCTTCTTGATCTTTACTATCCGACTATTATTTTTGGAAAATGAGATCTCCGAGGCTACCTTACTTCTTACCTCGTATTTCACTAGTCAACTTCATTCTTTGCTGACTTTTACTATTTGCAACCCTTCTTTTTCTTTACTCTTAACTCACCCTTGTGTCTCTTCTTCTTTCAATACCTAGTGAGTTCGTATAATTTCTAAGGTTCTCTGTCTTTCTTCCTTAACTTATACCTATAGCTTCATAATAGGCTTTAGAGAGATATAATACTCCTTTGAGTTATCACATTCCTTTCTGAACTTCAACACTCCAATAGGGAACTTTTAAGATTTCTCACTTCCCTTGGTTCTTCTTTGCTTTTATAGTTTAGAGATATTTTTACTTTACTTTCAAGATCTCACATTATTTAGCTAGCCTCATCATCAACCACTCACAAATATACTGGAGGCTTTAAGCTTTAATCTGTGAAGCTTTCTAATATTCTTCACTTCTAAACTTATCTTTCTCTTTAACTAGCCTGATTATCACTCATTCAGGACTTACAGTTTTGCTCTTTACTTTCTTGCCTAAGGAATTGGTAATAAGCTCATCTTGATTGACAGTCAGTTATCTATAGAAATAATCAAGAGTACTCTTTCTATACTAGCTAACCATCGTGAGGACGCCTTCTTATCTTAATCTTAGTCCCTGGTCATTTCATTCTCCTATCCCAAAGAGCATCATAATGCTTATGACTCTAAGCCATAAAGGCTCTCTGCTTGCTTCAACTGGGTCTGCAGACCTTAAGAGCTCTATTGCTCTTCTGAAGACATATCGCCTCTTCTTATCTCTGGAACTTCTGATACTAGAGCCATTTTACTCTTTGGAACCTTTAGACTATCGAGCATAATCTAAGGTTAAGTCGTCTATCCTCAGTGGTAGCTAGTCTGATAATTCCCCAAGATTAATCGTAGAAGCCAACATGTCTTCTTAGGCTTTGCTCAATCCTCTTTTCCTCTTGCACTTCACTAGAGCATTTTCTTTCATGCTTCTTAGCTTATATTTCTCATGCCACATCTCTTTTGCTATACTGTTTGAACTCTCAGACATTGATTCATTCTACGTCTGTTCTATGCCAGTCTACTATATCTCAGGATTCAACAACCCTTACTACTTCTTTTCTGATCATTACTATGACATTGCAGAGAGATGACTTGCATTCTGTTCATCTTACTGGTTTAACTGGTACCCAACAATTCAAGGGATTCTGTCCCTGACCTTTATTAGCTCCTTTTCTCTCTTTTGGTTTATTCCATATGCCTTCCTTTTACTACTTTCTTTCTCTGGTGAGACAAAATAGGAAGCACGTAATGGTTTCCCATTGGAGTCCTATTTGATTCTTATCTATCATGAATATGCTTTTCTCCCTGTCTATCAGGAAGTAGCTCGCCTAACTGCGGTGACTAGTCCCACTTAATCCCTGTCTATCAGGGATTTGCCTTCTTCATTCTATCAGGAAGGGCTCGCCTAACTGCGGCGATTTTAATTAACATACGCCTAACTACGGCGATGACATAGGAAAATCTCCACCCTAAACTCTAGAGAGATACTTTTTGGCTAAACATTTTCTGGTATGCTTTCTGTTGGATACTTCCTCTTCTCATCATAACGCAACGTACTTTGTCCCAATCAGGGAACCTTTCTTAACTTTTTTACTTATTTAGCAGTGGCATTTACTAATGAGAACTTAATTTCTCATTTTCATACTTGGCTTGAGGATCACACCCTTCTGCGATGCCTGGAAACATAGTGAAATATCACTAGTTTAAATCTCATTGCCAAAGGCATATCTAAGTTCTACATGATTTGTCTTTACTGTTCTTGGGTGTGTCATATCGTTTCTTTATCTATTTCTCATCATCTGTATCATTATGACGGGCTACCTGATTTCTCTTCGCTAGCTTTTAAGATTCCTTGACCATTTCATCCATGGTCATTTCATCTTTACAATTTATTCTCTTAGTAATCCTTTATCATATAAAGATTTAAGCCTATAAACTAGCAGATAATTCATCACGAAGTATCCTCAAACTCTGCTGCTAGTACTATGCCTTTATTGTTGCTAAACTTGGGCTGACTTAAGTTGGGAAGTCTATTGTGGTTACTGAAACTCCTGCTGCTGTGGCTACTGTGTTTATCACATTTTATCTAGCTTACTCGTAATAATCATCAAGCCTTTCAGCGGCTCTAGTATTTTTGATACTGTCTATTTTCTAATTTCTTTAGAAAATTAACCACAACTTATTCAGCGTTTACCCAACTCATTCTCATACTTAGCTGTCATAAATTATAGCCCAAAATAACACTTTTGTATCATAACTGTACTTCAACTATTCACATTGTATACCTGTATTTACCTCTGGCATTAGAATTACTAGACATGATTTCATTACTATACCTATCTTATCTCTTTGTTTTGTAACTCTTTTGAACTTTTGGATGATTCTAATGTATATAACTTTATCTCTGATAACATGTACTTTGTCCAGCACACGATCATATCCTAGTTTACCCAAAGCTTGGGATGTCTAATAACCTCAAATGTTACTGGACTATTAGAGATTCTTTCCATGGTCATCTCCTCTATCTCATTTACAGAGGTAAGGCTCAGTCTCATCTAGTATTCTCTCCCTCAAAGCAAGCTTTGGAGGAATATAATATTTATTTTTGAATATAATTATTCCCTTAGAGGTTTCGTTGAATTCTTTAGCTTCTCCCCAACTCATCTGAGTCTCTATACTCGGAGTAAACTGATTCTCTTTCCGAGGTTCTCTGATCTCATCATCTATATCACTGAGGATCTGAGTGATTCCATATCTGTCTAGCTGTAACTAACTCAGTATACCCCAATCTCTAAGGTTCTATATCAACTTTCGCTCTTTTATCATCATCATAGCCACATGCGCTATCTCTCTATTTTAAAACATTGACAACTACATTCACTTTGCTCAGATGATACTTTATTCAATAGTCGTAGTCCTTGAGCAATTCTGTCTAACGTCACTGTCTCAAGTTCAGCTCTTTCTGATCTTGTAAATACTTGAGACTTTTATGATCATAGTACAGCTTGATAGTTGCTCCATATAACTAGTGCCTCCATATCTTTAAAGCATAAAATATCGCTGCCAGCTCTAGATTATGCATACAGATGTTCTTATCATTTCACGGAAAAAGACTAATTCTTTCTAGTGAGCTTAGTTAGCAGCAAGGCCATCTGAGAAAAGTTTTGTATAAAACATCTGTAATAATTTGCTAGGCCCAGAAAGCTCTTGACTTCGGTTACTATCCTAGGAAGATCTTATCTCAGTACTGCCTCTACTTTGGCGTAGTCTGCAGCGACTCCTTCCTGAGAGATCACCTATCCTAGGAATCTCACCTTTGATAACCAGAACTTACTGAGCTTAGCACAAAAAGGTTTTTCTTTCAAAATAATTAATACAATTATCATATGCCTTTTATATTCCTCTAAAGATCTGGAGTACCCTATAACATCATCTATAAGACCACGACAAACTGATCCAGGTATTGCTGAAATAAACACTTCATGTAGTATATGAAAACTGCAGGGGCATTCGTCAAACCGAACGGCATCACTAGAAATTCATAGTGTCCATATCTAGTGCGGAAAGCCATCTTAGAAATATCGTTAGCTTTAACTAGGAGCTGGTGATAGTCTGATCTGAGATCAATCTAAAACTCCCGTCTTTCTTTTCACAGGGAGAACTGGGGCTTCCCAGGGTGAAACACTGGGTCTAACAAATCCCTTCTTTAATAGCTCCTCTATCTGCTCTTTTATTTCTTTCCTCTCAATTGGAGCCATTCTGTACGGAGTCTTGGAAATCAGGTTTCTTATTGGTATTAGATTAATAGCAAACTCCACCCCTCTCTCTGGAGGCAATCTGTTGATCTCTTTTGAAAATACATCCAGGAACACTCCGACTACTGAAATAGCACTAAGGGACTCTTTAACTTCAATCTCAACCGAGGAGGAAGTCCCTACTGTGCCTTTTGCGGCTAATCAAGCTCAAAGGCCTATCTGGCCCTTTCTATTCGACTAAATAAAATCTTCATCTTTGAGGAGAAAGGTAGTTCTGTAATTTCACAGGTATTCAATTCCAGGTTACGTTTGATATAATCCATTTACAGCTTCTGGCTTTCCCGTGAACTATCTCCTCTGGACAATTTCTGTAGTTTAAATTTTGTTCTTTTGGTTGCCTCCACATCTCACTTGAACCTCAAGATAATAATATCGTAGTAGATCCTGATCCAGATGAAGTGTAGATCCTCTTCTTTTATTGGTATGATTGGCCTCTCTGGTTCAATCATAAAAGGTTCTTCTTATAACTATCTCGTTCATATATCACACCTTAATCTTCTCTTTACTAGTAAGCTCTTCCTCCAGTACCAGCATCTCTACCAGGCTTACGGGTTCTGGACGATCTGATCCAGCTCATATGCCTCTCTAGCCCATCTGGATATATGCTAACCGAAACCCTCATCTATATAGAGTAGTGTACTCTCAGAGTCCTTGGGTATTAGCATCCAGTATGCGCTACAGAGAAGCAATCCTATCAAACACTGGACCTTCATATCCGTTATCCCCTGTATATTCTGGTAGTTCTTGTGCTAGCTCCTTTTCTTTTTCGAATACTTCATTTAAATTCTGAAATGATTCTATCACATTGGAACCAATCTCTGAAGGTTCCTTCTTATCATGTTCTTCCACTGGTATACTTGGCTTTTCATGTTTAGCCAGTCATATTTATTCATAATTTCATGAATATGGAACATAACTAACTAACATATCATCATAAGAGGCAACCAACATATACCATGACACTTAGCATATACATAACCAATCATAACATAACATAGAAATAACAAGTGCATACTTATTCCAATCAATCACAAGCCTTTGCTCTAATACCCAAACAATGTAACACTCCTTATTTTCCCTATAAGCATCATATTAGATCACTATTGAACCACTTTAGGGCCTTAGATAACTTAAATTAACCAAAGAAGTGAACTTGAAAATTTCATTTTTAGTTTACTATTCACTTGGTCATTTTCCAGATTTCTGGCCCAACTTTAAAAAATCATAACTAATTCTAGAAAAATCAAAATGGAGTGGTTCAAATTTAGAAGTAATAGAGCTCAATCAGAGAACGTATAGGGGAGAACAATGTAAATAATAGAATAAGAACAATTAGGGAAGCCACAACTTCTGATGTGAATTATGATCCATTTATTTCTACTTTCCCTAATTATGATGTGAACTCTAAAATTAAAGGATTGCTTATTAACTCTGCCTAAATTCCATAGCTTGACAGGGGAGGACCACTACATCCACCTATGATTTGTTAGAGCATGAAACCGGGGGAGCTTCTCTTGATCAAGTGGTATGAAAGGTGTTTCATCTTTCGTTGGAAGGAAAGGTAAATGAGCGGTTCATACGTATATCAGAGTTGGGGAAATTTGAGGAAATTTTTTATGGAAAAGAACTTCCCGATGTCAATGACTTCGTCTATGAGGAAGGAGATATACTCAGCTAGACAAGAGTTTGATGACTCATTGTACAATTATTGGAATCATTTTCAAGATCTTCTACCTAGATGCCCTCATCACTAAATCCCAAATAAGCAGCTAGTTCAATACCTTTATGATGGATTGAAGAGTCAAGAGAAAGGGATGTTGGATGCAGCCTCAAGAGGTTCATTGATTGACCACACTGCTGAAGAGGCTTGGGAATTGATAAAGAAGATGGCCTTGAATCACCAGCAATACAGTGTGAGAGATACTAGAGTAGTCCATGAGTTAGGAACTTTAACGGCACACAATAGAAGAATGGATACTCTAGAGTCTAAGGTTGACTCTTTGGAAAGTAAGGTAACATCTCAACTGTCTCTCATCACTGCTGAGCTGAAAAATTTAAACATGAGTAAACCACAACATTCTATAAATCTTGTTGCACCAAGTTGTGAGACTTGTGGTCCTGTTATGCACATCTCAAGTGTTTGCCAAAGTAGAATGAAGAGGTCTCTGCTATATACCAAGGGAGACCAAACCAAAAATGGGACCCCTATTTAAACACATACATTGAAGGGTGGAAGGTAAACCCTAAATTCAGTTGGAGAGGTGAGAAAGCCAATACGCCAAGTAGATTCCAGAGGGGTGGAGGAGCTGGACCATCCAACTCCCAAATGCAATACTCCCAACAAGCTTTGAGTGTCCCTCAAAAGGAGGATACCAATGAACTTTTGCACAACATGATGTTTTACTCAATGAAGAGCAAGCTTCCACGACCAACCAATTCAATTCTATTGCTTCCCGTATTCAGAAGGACTCCTCCAAAAATGATGCTAAATACACCTCTTTGGAGAAGATGATGGAGCAATGGTAGACTAAGGCTGGAAATCTGAACTCTTTTGTCACTCAACTCTCTAACAACTTGAGTGAACAACAAGCAAGGGGTAGCGGTTCCATCCTTTCCAACATTATCATTAACCCCAAGTGACTAAATGTTATAAACTTGAGAAGTGGGAAACAAGTGAGGTTTAATAAGGAAGATGAGGGAGCTATAGAAGAAGAGATCATTGAACGTGACAACCTTGTAACCCCAATGATTGAGCTATAATTCTTTACTACTTTTGCTAGGGTTTCCAAAGTATTTAATGCAATTTTAGCCCATCATGACCCTTCTTGTACTTAATTTAGAAACAAGAGTTGTTGATCTTGATTAGCTTGATTTTGGATGTAATTGCCATGAAATATGATATGTTTGCACTTAATTCAAATTGTGAGTAAGTGATACTTCAAATCATTTCTATTTCATTTCAAGAACTCTAGCAAGGATTGAAAGAAAGTAGCTCTGGAATCTTCCATCGCAGTGCATTCCAGCTTTCACCACGGCCAAACTCAAGTAGGCAAGCAAAGTGCTCTCAGGAGAAGTTCGCTACGGTAATGGTCACGAATCAGCTACCAGATCAGGCTCCAAATGGAAAGAATAACCGACCCACATTGTAAACCTAACCCAGAACAGTTAAGAAGCCCTATTTAGGGTAATTTTCGCACATAAGGCTGGGGGATGTAGCATCCACATGAAAACACTCTCTTCCATCTCATTTTCTCTCCTCTTCCATACTCACAAACACTAGCTACCATTTTTCTTTCTTTCACCTTCTACTTTCAGACCATCATGCATCATTATTCTTCCATTGAAAGCGTTGAGCTATGTCTTATGAGTAGCTAAACCTCTTCCTTCCTCTTAGAGATGGATAAGGCTTGAGTTTAAGAGATTAACAAAGGAAGTATTAGTTTCAATCTGTATTTCTGCTATAGATTACTTAGTTGCTGAGTTATAACTAGTAATTTATACTTAAATACTTGACTATGGTCTAGCTAAACTTAGATTAAATTGTGTATTGATTTGCTTTGTGTTTGACTTAGTAGTGTGAAGTCTCGTTATTACCTATTCAATGTAATCTTTGTTATTCTCTCTTATCTTCCTAGTTGTGCTTGGTATTTGAGATGATAATGTTTTGTATTGGATTTTTCACGGAGCAATTACATTACACACACTAAGTGTTTTTAAAGGGTTTCATGAAATGGAGTTCATTGCATGGAATTTTTGACCCAGCAAGTTGGGTTTTTTATTACAAAACTTAGTGTGAAACTATTACTTAGCCTTATCATGTATGAACTATGATAACCGGAACCATTTCCAAGGGGATTTCATCATAAGGAACTCTTGCAATTTATCATTTGTTTTCTTTAGCATTTCCTCAATCCCAAACCAAAAAGAAGTTTTATTTTAAATTTTTTCATTATAATTCAAGATTTAGCAATAAACCACCCCAGTTTGTCTTTACAGTGAACTTAATAAACAAGCTAATTAAACTAATTCTGCCTAAGGCTCCATAGAGAACGACCCTGGTGTTGCACCCTATAATGTAATCCTTAGAAATCACAAGTGTTTTGATCCATTTCTAAGGCCTTTAACAACAACAAGTTTATACTTTCAATTATTGCCGGATTAAAAATGGCACCATTGTCGAGGAGCTAGCAATTAGTTTAGGCTAGGTTGTGCCATTTGTTCGTTGTTTTTGCATTTTAGTCGCTGTGATTTTACATTTGTTCATAGTATAGGTTTACATTGTGCATAGATTGCATTAAATTTCTGAAAATATAAAACAAAGATATATTTTCTTTTGCATTATGCACCAGTTTCCGCACTTCAGCCACAACCAACACTATTTTGCAAAGAGAAATACCTCTCAGTACATTTTCACCATAACGAAAACACATATTTGCCGTGGCAAATTTTCATTTTAAGGAGAGAAACCCTTTCAGGTGTGGTTTGCCACGACAAATTGATACTCTCGCCGCAGCATAACTTTAATTTTCAGTTGTTCAACCCTCTCGGGTGTGGTTCACTGCCAAAATACATACTTCATGTTCCAGGTATTGCCGAAATGTTCCAAGTATTACCGAAATACATAAATAAGATCTGGAGTGCACTGTAACGTCATAAATAAGACTATGACAAAATGTTCCAGGTATTGCCGAAATACATACTTCATGTACTTTATGAAAACTGCAGGGGCCTTCATCAAACCCAACAACATTACTAGAAATTCGTAGTGTCTGTATCTAGTATGGAAATTGTCTTGAAATTATCCTCAGCTTTAACTTGGAGCTGGTGATAGCCTAATATGATCTCCATCTTGGAAAATACTTTTGTACCACTTAATTGGTCATCAATATGGGGGAAGCCATTACTTATGCTTTACTGTCACTTTACTTATTTCATGGTAGTTTACACATAATCTTAGACTCACATCCTTCTTTAATAGCTCTTCTATCTACTCTTCGCTTCTTTTATTTTAATTGAAGCAATCCTGTACGTAGTCTTGGAAATCCGGTTTTGTTCCTGGTATTAGGTCAATAGCGATTTTCACCTCTCTGGAGGCAATCTGCTAATTTCATTTAGAAATACCTTTGGGAACTCTCTGACTACCGGAAATTCACTATGGAACTCTTTATCTTTGAGGAGAAATGTAGTTCTGTAATTGACGGGTATTTAATTCTAGGTTACGTTCGGCATAATCCATTTACTGCGTCTGGATTTCCCGTAAACCATCTCCTCTGGACAAATTTTGCATTTTAAGCTTTGATCTTTTGGTTGCCTTTACATCTCGCTTAAACCTCATGATGATACTGTCAT
>JANTPZ010132440.1:0-12817 GCA_025593235.1 Vachellia pachyceras
TTTTTTTTTTTTTGCATATTTCATACTTTCTTCGGTTTTCTTCAACCTTTATACTTTCTTCGTCACCATAAATCTTTTAGACTTTGGTTCAACGTTCTAATATGCCAACCACAAGATCGTTTGTACTTTGTAGGGATCCATGTGAAAGTGCAATGAAGACTTTGAAGAAGTATGGAGAACAAATGGAGAATTGGTACATTTGTTCACATTGAAGATTATGGAGGGAATTGAAGGAATAATATTATTCAACTCAATATATAATTTAATAAATGAGAGCATAAATAAGTATTTATATAGGCAAACTATAAACTAATAGCTAACTTTAGAATCTAATATAATCAAATAGTCATAATATCGATATCAAATTATAAATTGTATCTCAACCACCCCTTCAAATTTAACGTGGATCTTGACCTTGCCCATTCTACAAGGAAGAAGATCTTGATTGGGAGGCGAAGTTGGTGCAACATATGTTAGGAAGAGCGCACCAGATATTAAATCTTCATATCACTTGCAAAAGTTTCTGAGGAATTTAAGGGTAAAAACTGCAGGTCGTCTGGGCCAAAGAAAATCAAATTCCACTATAATCTCAATAAGGTTACATGAGAGTCACAATCAGATGCAAAAAACACGTGCAAACTAACCAATCAAATAAGCAAAGCTACAAACTTACAATAAAGAATAAAAAACTGAAAATACTCATAAAATAGAGCTCCATTGAAGCTCAAAATGTATCACATCAGAGAATGAACAAACTATGCCACCATTCACGACGATTAAAATTTCTGAACAAGACTTGCAAACCTGCTGATAAAATTTCAACCGGATCCAACGATTAATGAATTTGCAAGCTCTATTTAGCAAAACTTATTTTCTCTCTTATTCTTTTTTGTTAAAGTATACTTTTAGTCATTTAAGTTTAAAAAGTGTAGTTTCAGTCCCTCAAACTTAACGCTGTTAGTTTCTCTTAACGGAAATTGCTGACTCATCAAATTTAATTGATGAATGTGCAATAAAACGTTGAAAAAACATATTGACATTTTAATTTAATAATATAATAAATTTGATAATTTAAATTGTGTAAAATAAAAAAGATTTAAAATAAAAGCATTAGATTTGATGAGTTAGCAATTTCCGTTAAGAGAGACTAATGGCGTTAAGTTTGAGGGACTGAAAGTGCACTTTTTAAACTTAAATGACTAAAATGAAACCTGACGCAAACATAAAAGACTAAAAGTATATTTTAGCCTATTCTTTTTTTTTTGATACAAACGGAAATAAAACAAAAGACAAAACAAATACAAAAAGAGGAAAACTAAATGACACTCGATGCCTTCAGAAAAGCAACCGTAGAGGATCCATTAAGGATGTGGTTTTCTCTCTTATTTTATATCAAATGGCCATCTTTTTCTGAATAAGACCTCTCCCCCTTCTTGACGTAGTCTACCTCTCTCCACTTATATATAAGTGAGACACAAGTGACCTTCAACCATTAGGCTTTTCTCCACATAGGAAGGTGGAAGCCCAAACCCAAAAAAGTAATCTTAGATAAAACTATGGAACCAAATGATCTTATGGGACATAACCAAACAGATTGCGAAGGAGTTGGACGGAACCAGCGTGGATATCGATGGAACGAGATAACAACTTGAGTGTGGATGAAACCAAACGATTTTGAAAGGAAAGAACACACGCATGACAAAGCGTCGGACAAATTAAAGGCAAGTGACGAGAGGAAGTCAATGGGAAGGAAAGAAATGTGCATGGCAGTGTGTCAGACAAAGGCAACAAAGGGGAGCAAATAAGACATCCCTTGTGCTAACTTACGATTTTATTCTTCTTTCTTCAAATATAATCATAATATTAACATCAAATTAAATCATAATCGAGTCATAATTTATATCTCAATAAGGTTGTTAAACGATATACTTTTATAAGATACAATTATTTTCTTAAGCACATGTATCATAGTATTGGAAGTAGTTATGTCCTTGGTAATGTCAGGCACTAAGTGTAGATACCTCTCACAGTGGATATTTAAATATTGGTTCACCACATCATGAGGAACTAGTCTCTTCCGCTAGATCCAATCCCGTTGGTTATTAATATACACTTTTTTAAATTGGACATCTTCCTTTTTCTTGCAAAGTAGAAGTATCTTCGTATTGAAGACAATTATATGCAAAGCCAAGTATGTTCTTTTGTAAGATACACTTTGAAAATGTCTCTTGATTTAATGCATTTTTTTGTTTTTTATCTTTATTTAGTTAGGTGTTTCTTTTATCTCTTTTTCTTAGTCAGATCTCTTTTCCCTTTTATTCTCTTTTCTATCAACATTTTCCATAAACAAGGGGTTTTTAGAAAACAAATTGCAATTTTCAAGTATTATTTTCTTTAATCAACTTTTTCATCTATACCTCCCATGTTCCCTGCATTACCATTAGATTAAAACTTTCACCGCTAATATTTAATTATAAAACTATTATTGTAATGTTAAATAAAATATATCTAGCTAAATCTAAACCATTAGAATTTAAGTTCAACAACTTATAACTGTAAATTATTATTAAAGTATTCCATAAAGTATTTTTTACTACACTTGTAAATTGTTCATATCAAATTTTACCAATTTAAATTCAGGGAAATTCTCAATAAAAGACAGTTGGATTGCCTAAATTTTAATTTGGATTGTTGAACTTAACAAATTATTAATCAAGTTGTCTGATGCAACTAGGAATTTAAAATTGAGTTAAATTAGCTCCATACCCTTTAGCGATTAAAAATAAAAATTAATCATTTTATTTTTGTAAAAACGATGTTCTCATCTCACACAATACGAAGGAAGCTTTTTTTAATATTCATGTTATGTTCCTTTTCTTCCACAAAAATTCTTCTATTCCTTGAAGATATTTATGAAGAAACGCAAAAGTGTGGATCACATCATTTTCCTCCAATGACAATCGATAGGTCTACCACCAAAAAAGTAGAAATTAAAGATCTTTAAATCTTTCTCCTTTGGTCATTTGGCTAATTCTTTTTCATTTTTTGGACGGTCTTCTTGGTAAACAAGTGTGAGCAATTTGTCTTATTTTGCCAAAAAAAAAACTTTCTATTACTCATTTGTATCTTAAATCCTAGATTTTTCAAATTAGTGGCCTAAAATGATGCTTTTGATAGAAGCAAGTAATAACAAACTTTTCTTTTTGTTATGATAAAATATTATTATGTTGATATCTAATATAATTAAGTACTGATATTATATCATATCTCACATATAAGATATTAGGATTATATTTGATTTAATTAAAATATATTCAATTAGATTTAGGGTTATCCATGAGCATGTGTTTTTCTTATATAAAGGCTTCTTCGTAGTGTGTGGTATCTGACCTAGGTATATTTGATTTTTCTTATATTTAATTAATTCCTGAAATTGTATTAAACCTATGTTATAATGAATGGTATCTTGTTTGTGTTGGAAATTGTACCCTAGCGCCAATCATTGTACCTCACACATAATTTATTTTAATGTATTTTCTCCATTTAATTATCATATGTTTCGCATGTTTATTATGATAATTGCATCCATAGACGAATTATGAATATTGTCTTAAATGTCCATGGTTGGTTATCTATACAGGATCATAGATAAAGTAAGACAAGTATGACTTTGATGAGGTATGGAGATACGAGTCAAAGTCATAGGCACTTGTAAGAGTACAGGGTGCTGGACCGATCCGCTATGAGAGAGCTACATGAATTAAGTCATTAGCTTATCTCATATGTAGTCACGTCACAATGCCATTTGGCCTGAGATCATCATTGATTCCTACATGAGAGTCACTGAGCTTTGACTTAGTCAAAAGTCACCTTTGACCGGGTGATAATAAAAGCTATAATCGGGTTTAAGGGTCTTTCATGTGGAGGAATGTGAGTGATCAAGATGGGATTTGTCCCTCACATTAGTTGGGAGATATTACTGGGCCCCTCGGTGAGTGAGTCTGAGAAATGTATGGTCATACTGTAACGAAAAGGAGTTTTCATTTCCTTGATTAGACTATTCAGGGATCGAGAAAGTAATGATCATGAATATGAGGATGATGTCATCCATGCCTCATTCTTGATCGAGATATCGTGTCACAAAAGGGATATGATGTGATTGCATGAAAGGTTGCGTCGTGTTAACGACCCCTATTTGATTTGGGTAGTTGTAATGTCTTGCTAGAGACCGCTTGCGACTTGTGAGCTAATGTTGAGTTTAGCCCACTGCCAACTTCATATGGGCCTACAGGGTCGCACGCAAGAACAGCCGAACATAAGCTTTTAAATCTAGGGTTTATTCAAATTTTATATATATACACATAAATTTGAAATGAAAATAATATTATATGTTAGTATTTAATTTATTTGATAAATTAAATAACTAACATTAATATTCAGATTTAATTTATAAAGATAAATTAAATTTGTTGGCTCACTATTTGGATTAATTATATGGATATGATTTGATCAAATCATATTAATTCAAATCAGAATTGTAAAATTTGAATTTTACATTTTGAATTTCAAAATTCGAATTTCAAGATTAATAAAGATTAATCTTGAATATCTTTTGAATTTCAAATTTTGAATTTCAAGATTCATAAAGATTAATCTTGAATATCTTTTGAGTTTCAAATTTCGAATTTCAAGATTAGTAAAGATTAATCTTGAATATATTTTGAATTTTGAATTTCAAGATTAATAAAGATTGATCTTGGATATCTTTTGAAATTCAAATTTTAAGATTAATTAAGATTAATCTTGAATATCTTTGAATATCTTTTAGAAATTCGAATTTCAAGATTAATAAAGATTAATCTTGAATATCTTTTCAGATTTGAATTTGAATTTTAAAGATTAATCGCCGATTCTAGAAGCTCTCCATAAGTTCTATAATATTAGGACTCATGAGTAAGAGAGGTATGAGAAATTCAAATCTGACCTTGAGCCACCAGAAACCCTAGAGAGAGTGAGACGTGAGAGGCGCTAGCACGCTGCGATTGTTGGGAACTGTTCGCGTGGATACTGGTAGAGGGAGGCGATCAAAGAAAGGTCGGCTCCTCGTGATCGGAATCAAAACGCAAAAGATCGTGGAACCTGAAGAGATCCAAACGCAAGAAGCGCTTCTAATTTAAAACGCAAAAGGTATAGCTCTATCTCCTTGATCTAAACGCCTTTGATAGATCCATAAGGGGATTAGAAATTTTAAATTCTATGGCATGAACGTTCTAATCCCAACAGTTTGATGTAGGTTGGCATAGAAAATAGCATCTACTTGTGGCTAATCATTTGAAAAGGAACTACTTTGTTTTTCCTATGTTGGTAAATTATTTGAAAAGAATGTTAATGGGAAATTTTAATATGATGTGGGCAGTGTAAGTGTAAAATATATATGACATGGGACGAAAATTGAAGAAATGAGAATAATGATATCATCATAGATTTTGCTTATGAACCTTTTCTCTCTTTTTCTGGGTTTTAAATCTAGTATTTCTCTAGCTAATATTCTATACAAGGAAAGTGAAAGCGTTAGAGCATTATGCTATATATGGTCATGCCCTGACCTACCTTCACACTATTCAAACACAGCCACAAGTACTTTGCTTGTCTAGGAACCAAAACAAAATCTAGAGTATGAGCAAGGGCATATTAGCCATTTTAGGAAGGACATGGTTGGGGAAAGAGAGGCAGTTGCTCCCCCTGTTTATCACATGAACATGTAAGGACAGTGACAACTAGAGTATATCCGATTTCACAACATCTGTAACACAAATTTCTATTTCTTTTCCATCCAACGTTACAAGTTTGATTGTTTTCCTTGTGAGAGCCTTTAAAAGGGAAATCTTTTTGAGTGGTCACCAAACCATTTCCTTCCCTTTTGAAGATCCTATGAGATTTCTCATCCACAAAAAAAAAAACCAGATCACCAGGATAAGAAGATACTGGTACTTGGTTCCCTTTCCCACAAAACGTTATCATTGTGTCCTTCCTCTAACCTGACTTCACCTCTATCTCCAATATTTCCATCAACGATCATCATGTTTCTGCAAAAAGATAAAAAAAGGATTAAAACTTGTACAATTTATATATGCATTAATTTTATGAAAAAATATTAAGTATCAAGGTACTATAGTATATGACCTGCTAATTAACCTTTAATAAAAGTTTATGAGGTCTACATGATCTGTTTTTAGGCACTAGTTTCATCCTACTAGATATAACTCTATTTGAGACACTATTATATATTAGATGTATGTATTTTTTTTCTAGCAGGAATTGTCACGTTGGGAAAGACTAACCATTTCCTTTAGACCCAACTTCAGCCTATAAATTTAAAGATAAGAATGATTAAATGTAAGCATATTTTCATATTAAGTTTAATATTTTAGAACTAAGATGATTTAACACAAAAGGTCATCATTTGGGACTAATGGTGTTAGACTTACAAAACTAAAAATAAAATTAAGTAAGGAAGCTAAAACTATGTATAAAGTCAGATGCTACCTTTTTTAGTTTTTACTAATTAAATATTCAATCCACAGCCTCTACAAGCCTAACAACCATATACAACCAAGATAATAAGACAGTAAAATTTCTCTATAATATTAGTTGTTTTTATATTTCTTCGGGTATATTGTATATCATGACTCTTTAATCTCTGAATCAGATGATCTATTATGTAATTACCGCCAAATTAAGTAGAATGTCTAAAATCATAACCATATAACTTATATAGAATAATAAAACTTGCAAATTCTACCCAAAACCAGAAACACAGAGTATTTATAATATAGTTATTACATGCGTACCCAAGACCATCATCAACATTCCTTGAGATTCTCAATCTTCTTCGGTATCCTTTGTAAAGCTCCTCCAGACTTAAAACCAATTTGTGTTCTGACGCCAAAGTGCTTGTTTGGGAACCACTTTTTCCCAACGGGAGCACAAGACAAGACAAAAGGCAAATCGAAATCCATAAAAAAAATTTCAAAATCCATAAAAAATCTTAATATCTGTAAAATATCTCAGAATCCGTAAACTCATTTCTCCCAATGGAATTCTCAAACACATGCAAAACTTTCATGTTTTTAGCCTTTTCAAAATTAACAGGATACTGATGATCAGAACCAACAGTAAAGGCCGTACACTTCCTCCTCTTCGTAGTAGCAGTAGTATTAGTAGTATTCACCATATTATTATTATTAAGAGGACTTGTTTGGCCATTGTCATAAATCTTTCACTTCGTAGGGTTAGCCAGAACCTTGAAAGCCTCTTTTATCTGTTTGAACTTAGCCTTTGCTTCTTTCATCTTCATGGGGCTATCTTTATTCTTATCGGGGTGCCATTTCATGGCCAAATTCTTGTACACCTTCTTCAACTCATCTTCATTCGCTTTGTGTGACACTTGAAGTATATTATAGTAGTCCACCATGTTGCCCATGTTCTTCTTCATTAATCCTCTGAGAAGAAGATGATGGTGAAGAAGAAAGAAAACCTTCGACTTTTTTAATATCCTAACAATATCCAAACTGTGAAAGAGAAATAGGGAAGTTGCAAAAATCACAGCGCAACTAGCGCTACCCTTTTGTGTAGTTGTCAACATTGAGTTTGGAACCCTGAGTAAGCTGCCGTTGATAAGCCTAAGGAAGGTGAGGATGACGTGGAAATTGAATTACACAAAGAAATATATAAATATGGGAAGAGATGTGTAATATGTCCTTAAGAAGGAGGACTAGCCACATGTGACGAAACAAAGAAAGAAGAAAATAGTGGGTGTATGTTGTAGAGGCTCCTTGCATATCGTTTTACAGGTCTTGGATATGTCCTTGTTGATGCAGAAAAGGGATAAGGAGATGTCTCTATCTTGATAGCTTGATCTGTATCTCTATCTCTTTTTTTATCTTTCTTGATAGGTATTTTATTCATGAGTTTTACAAATACTTTATAAGGGTGGATGTCCATAGACTCTTGATTCCCTAAGCAATAAGTACTATACATGAATTGTTGTTGAGAAACTAAAGAAGTTTCAATGTACAAAGTATCACAATGTATGTACACAATGTATATCCATCCATCTTGATTGTACTATTTATTGCTCATAGCTCTTGGAGGTCACTCTTAGAGGCCTATAAATAGGGTTTTGTACATGGCATACAACACACATTCAAAAGTGAAAAGAATTCCTCTCAAAGTTTCTCATTCCTCTCAAAGTTTCTCTTCTCTTTCTCTTTGTCTATTTACATTTAATTTACAACACGTTATCAGCATGATAGTTCTATCGAAGGTATGCTTCCCTTAGAGTTACTTTAGCAATTTCTTCTACTTTCTTTTATCATATCTTTTTCAACCAATATAGGATAATCTAAGCCACAATATGAAATTATAATAACTCTTTTACCGATTGTTTTAAACATTGGGTTTCGTGGCTAAGATTTGAGATTGTTAGAACTTGTCATTTTAATCTCTTTTACAAGTTTTATACATTATGGATATTGTCATTTTAACTTGAATCCACATATATATATATTAACAAAATTATATTATTCATTTTTTAAATTCATTTTCTAGAATTAATTTTAAGTCTTATTATTGTTTTAGATTGTATAATGTCCAATTTTATCAAATTAGAATTTGAAGCCCTTGACATAGCTGGCATAAATTATCTATCATGAATATTGGATGGTGAAATCCATTTGAATGCCAAGGGTCTTGGAAATACTATTTTGCCAAAAAAATGCTGTGTCTAATCATGACGAGGCAAAAGCAATGATCTTCCTTCGTTATCATATTCACGAAGGGTTAAAAGCAGAATTCTTAAAGGTAAAAGATCCGTTCGAACTATGAAATTCCTTGAAAGAAAGGCTTGATCATCAGAAAATGGTTATACTGCCTAAGGCATTGAAAAAGGCTATAAGAAATATTCTATATTGATTTCATGCCTACTTGTTGATAAACAAACAATGACTTGTTCATGAAAAATCATGAAATACGCCCCATAGAATCAGTTTTGATTCTTGAAATAAATGCAGAAATGCATAATAATTATGGTAGAGGGCGTAGCCGTGACAGTAGCCTAGGTCACGGTAGAGGACACAAAAATCCTCATTATTAAGGTGGTTGAAACATTAATCATGACAACCAAAAGAAATGAAATAATGAGAAAGGGCACAAGAATGATTTCAATACCATAAAAGCCCTTGAAAATAAATGTCATGTGTGTGGTATGAAAAGGCATTAGGTACGAGCATGTCGCACATTTGCTCAAGCCTCACTCAAAAAGAGTGGCAATAATACCAAAGCAAATATGATGTATCATAATAATAAATCGAGGCAAAATGTGCATTTAAAGATGATAATCTTGTATGCCTTGATGGACTGGAAGACATAAGGGTCTTGACAAAATGATACATTTGGATAATAATTAATATTATAATAATTTCATTTATGTTTTTAAGTAGCATTTATATGTTATTTCTATCTTATTTCTTTTAAATTTTCAATGTACTTTGTTTCTTTAAATGAAGAATATAGATAATTCTCATCATATGGTTGAACATATGTCTATTAGACAATGCTATGATAAGCACAATATTGAAAAGCATAAAGTATTTTTCTCATATAATGATGAGAGATGCAAATATAAATACTATAGTAGGTAATAGAAAAATTATTGAAGGCTCCAGAAGAGCTATAATTGTATTACCCAAAGGAACAAAGCTTGTTATAAATGATGCATTGTTTCTACTAGGTCTCAAAGAGATTTATTAAGCTTCAAAGATATCCGATGCAATGGGTATCATACTGAGACAATTAATTATGGGAATGATGAATATTTGTATGTTACAAATATTACATCAGGAAACAAATACATCTTAGAAAAATTATCAACACTATCTTCTGGCTTGTACTATACTACTATTAGTACAATTGAGACAAATGTTATAATAAGTCAAAAAGATGTTGATAAAGGTATATTTACAATTTGGCATAATCAGTTGGGCCATCCTGGATCATCTATGATGAACTTAATGCTTGATATGCAATAGTAAACCAACAGTTTACTGATGAATTTAATGCATGTCATGAGATAATAAACTAGAAGTTTACTGATTAATACAAGCAAACAGTTTAATAAGATAAACCATAAGTTTATCAATAAATTCAATGTTTTCCATGACCGGTTAGAATATCTCGGTTCAATTGCGATGCGAGAAATGATTGAGAATAAATGTGGATATACCCTGAAGTGTATATTGATACCACAATTTCTCATATGCTGCATCTTACAAGGGAATATGTATTATTATGTCCTCATAAAGTTAAATACAATGTGAGCATCTCACATTCTCAAAACGGATACAGGAATATATTTGTGGGATAGTGAACCCATATAGTGAACCATTTAGTTACCACATGGTTTTAATTGATGCATCAACTAAATGGTCTCACGTTTGTTTATTACCTTCTTGCAACCTGAAGTTTGCAAGATTCTTTACTCAACGAATATGGTTAAGAGTATATTATCCTGATTATCCGATTTAAAATGATATAGTGCTAATGAATTTACTTCACTAGCCTTAATGAGGATTGCACGTCCCTTGAAATTGATTTGAACATCTTGAATTTTATGTTCATACATAAAATAGACTAGCAGAATGATTGGTTAAATGGTTGCAACCTTTTCACAAAAGATATAATCTCCCATATTCTTCCAGGGACTAGTCATTTTGCATGCAACAGCATTTATTCACATAAAGCCTACAAGTTAATATAAAATATCCTATTACAATTGGTTTCTGGTTAAGAACCAAATATTTCCCATCTCAAAATTTTTGGTTGTGCTGTGTATGTTCTCATTGTTCTACCACAACGCACAAAGATGGGTCCTCAAAGGAGATTGGGAATCTATGTAGGCTTTAAATCTCGTTCAATAATTAAGTACATTAAACCATTAACTGGATATTCATTTACGGCATGGTATGCCGATTGTCATTTTGATGAGACATTATTCCCACCCTTAGGGGGAGAAAAGAAGCATCTGGATAAAGATAAAGATAAGGAAAAACAAGTTATATAGAATACCTTATCACTTGCTCACCTAGATCCTCAAACAAAACAATATGAGTAAGAAGTTAAGAAAATAATTCATTTGCAAAATATTGCAATAAAACTGCTAGATGCATTTATTGATAACTAAGTCTCATATTCCAGTTGAGAATGCTCCTATTAGAATTGATGTCCCAACAGGATAAGTGGTAAGTGCACATGAAAATATACCACATTTAAAGGGTGGTAAACCACATGGTTCCAAAGATAAAAATCCTTTTAAAAGGAAAGGAGCAAATAATAATGATGGTCAGCATAAGGAGGCTACCATTGATAAATCTATTATAGAGGCCCGTGACATAACTAATCAAATGACCTCTGAAGAGGTCAAGGTATCTGATAATGATGATGAGATCTCAATAAATAAATTGTCACTATGGGCAAGATATGGAACCAGAAAGATATTATTGTCGACGATATATTTTCATGCAATGTTACTATTGAAATAATAAATGAGGATCTTGAATCTAAATCTATCGAAGAATGTCGACATAGACAAGATTGGCCAAAATGGAAAGAATCAATTCAATCAGAATTGAATTCATTAGCTAAACGTGAAGTTTTTGGACCTGTTGTCTAAATACCTACAGGAGTGAAGCCTGTATGGTATAGATGGGTTTTTGTGCGAAAACGAAATGACAAAAATGAAGTCGTGAGGTATAAAGCACGACTCGTAGCACAAGGTTTTCTGCAAAAACCAAGAATATATTATAAAGAGACTTATTCTCCTGTGATGGATAATTACTTTTAGATCAGTCTGGCAATACATCAAAAACTTGACATGTATTTAATGGACGTTGTTACAACATATCTATATGGATAATTGGATAGTGAAATTTATATGAAAATTCCTGAACGCTTCAAATTGCCAAAAGGTTGTGAAGATTCACGTGAAAATTATGCAATACGTATGCAAAAGTCCCTGTATGGGTTGAAAAAGTCCAGACGAATGTGGTATAATAGTCTCAGTGACTATTCGATAAAAGAAGGATATCAAAACGATTCCTTATGCCCTTATATTTTTATTAAAAGGGATGGAATGGAGTTTGCCATAATTGCAGTTTATGTTGATGACTTGAATATTACTGGCACTGCTAAATAACTTCAAAAGGTGATTGATTGTTTGAAGAAAGAATTCGAAATGAAATGTCTCGGAAAGACAAAATTTTGTCTTGATTTACAAATCGAGCATTTAACCAATGACATATTTCTTCATTAATCAAGTTATATTGGTAAGATTTTAAAACAATTTTATATGGATAAAGGGCATCGATTGATTACATCAATGGTTGTAAGATATTCATTTGAAATAGAAAAATATCCATTTCGCCCTCGGGGAAAGAAAGAAGAACTATTTGGTCCAGAAGTACCGTATCTTAGTGCTATAGTGTCACCTCCCAAAAATTTAGAGGTGACCGGCACGGATTATGAGAGATCTCACACTCCTTAAGCCTTTAATTTTTAAACAAATGATATTCGTCAAAATGCCAAATAACATAATGTACCCTTTCTTTTTCTCAAAATTATGCTATAAAAACATATCCTGCGTTGTCTACATATAATGAAAGCATAGGGATCTTACCTATAGATTATGTGGAGCTTCTAACCTTTGAGAATAGTGAATACATAAAGTTGTTATATACGCCAAACAACAGTTCTAAAATAAACT
>JANTPZ010132445.1:0-17590 GCA_025593235.1 Vachellia pachyceras
TACCTTCCAATAGTAAGCAATTTTCAATGTCTCATACAGAAACCTGCCAAGCCTGCCCGCCTCATATTCTGTGCAGCAGCAAATCATTGGTTGTAGGGTCTTACAGATCAGAACATCTATGTGGTTGACGGTATTAAAATATGGAGTTCCAAGAGAATGAAGAGTGTGCACAAACATGGCACAATAGACAGCATCTGGCATACTGAAAGTGCAGCGTGGAAAAATACATCTCTGAAGAAATTCCATATTGATCTTTAAGGTATCAGGACAGGAACTCAACCACTTGTCCTTTTCATGAGAAAGCCTTCTGCGAACAGATGCAACATTTTCTTCATGTTTACGGAGTTCACTACTCAAACGATCAAGAGATTCTTGGATCCTATCCTTTTCTTTCTTCCTCTTCGTGATTGCCGAGCTTGAATTGTCCGAAAGTTCCTCCAAAGATTTAAGATTAGCATGTAGCTTGGCAATTTCTGACTCATAACGATTTTTTGGAACATATAAATCATATAATGTGAGACCCCAAAAGGTAGCATAAAGATCAGGGGATAGGCTATTCCACGCTTTTGAAGGCAACATAGTTTTAACAGTATCAAGAAGATCTGACCACCTGCATTCATTTGCAAAGCAGTTCATCCCAAACCGAAAGATACCAGAGAAAACTTTTAGCAACAGTATCCTCCATTCCATAAAAGCTCAAATGTCATAATTTGATTAGACTAAATTAGACTATCAATGAAAAATCAACAATAGAACATAAACATCGTTGAGATATTAGTTTAAAATGTAACTGAAAGTATGGGGGAAATTTCAAGACATACAAAACAAAGGGTTAGGATTACAACCTTACAGCCTTCTGAGCTGAGCCAAGATCCAAAACCATACTGCAAGTACTGTCTACAGGATCAGTCTCAGAATTTGTAGAAGCATCGCTTTCAGCATTTCTGTCATCCAGAGGCCAACATACATCAGGACTCCTCTGACACTTAAAAAGCCTCATCACAGGACGATATATCAAGAAAGCAACCTACACCAGGGAAAAGAAAAAACCTTAAATGAAAGTTCAAGCAAAGAATGATGTACTATTCTACCACAAAAAAAAAAAAAAGGAACAATGAACTATAAGTACCAACACTAAGGGGTACACAAGAATGGAAATAGTGATGCAACTAAGCAGCAATTTTAATGGGAAAAAGTAGCAAGTATATAAAACATACAACCAAAGGACACACGAACCTCAGGATCCAGGTGGTATGGGTGAACTATCTCATCAAGGGAAGGAATAAGATTAGCATAAGTTGATGCTGGTGTCACTGCACTGCAAAGAAACTCCACATATTGAAGAAGTGTTCCGTGACATCTATCAAACTGTTCACTGACCATCTTAATGTATTGTGCTTCTGCATTGATGACAACCCTGCAAAGAAAATAAACTGAGGGGAATAATCTTGAGCATAAATTCTAGCACTCATTAGTTGCATGGCTTACAGTGAACGGTGTTGAGCAATAAGCAATAGGAGGGGGATTGCCAAATTTGGTTCATCTTTTGGAAGCAATGCATCTCTCAGTCGGCTAGTTGACTTGATCAATGCCTGCATTGACAATTTGATAACCCCTTTAGTCGAGATCCTTTTTCTTTTTTCAGGGCAAAGGGTGGGAGGTGTTTATTCAGAAAATTAAGGTGAAACCAAGAAATTCATCCTTTAATTGTCAGCCAGCTGCATAGTATTTTGTGCATTCTCTTTAGTGGCAATATGGTTTCCGTTAAAATGAAAAAAATGCTACTGGTCCAGTAAGCAGGAAAAGCAGATAAACCATCTTGCTATTTAGGCCATTTGCCACAGGCACAAAGAGACCCTTAGGTAAATGGACTTTGGCACACCAAACATTGCACTGTCAGCGAAATGGCTCATGCATTATCTTCTAGAGAATATTTTATTGTGCAGCCAAGTTGTTGAGAACTCAAGTACAAACAATATTAGGCTGGATATGTAGGTTGCCAATGCATTCAATGTTGGCTCCTCATGAAATTCATATGAATCATGGAATTTATTGAATACTGCTAGGCCGTATTATATGTACCTTGTTATTTCGAGTTATTCCAAAAGAGGTTGCTTGATATCTGAGAGTTTCACTCCCAGCCATGGCGTCCAGCTGTTCCTCGGTCAAGTTTTCAGTATATTGGACATTTGCCATTTGTTGGATGAGCTCCTGAGAAAGACATTAAAAAAATTATTCAAAGCACTTGGCTTTGTTACATGTCATGAGATGGATAGAGAGGAATTCATTGACTTGGATGCAACCAAACTTTGTCTTATACCATTAAATAACCTTCTATGCAAGTTTGTCAGAAAATCCGGTTAGAGTAAAAAACTAAAAATCATAACAGTTCCTGAATACATGCGCACACACACAAGCTCACAAAACTCTACATCAATCAGACATAGTTGTGCAGCCCATTGAATTAACATACATTATATTTTTTGAATATAAACAGTCTAAACAATCAATAATCCTTTTAAAAAAGAAAGTAACAAGAAACCTGCAGCACAAGAAGCTCAATGCCTTGACCTTTCTTCAACTGATTCACAAGATACTGGAAGAGGCCCCGCAATTCCATTGATGGATACTTCTTACACCTACAGCACAAATCATTAAAAAGTTCAGTTAAGCATTTCAAAAAAATTGTGCCCTTTTGAAGTAACAACCATATCCACACATCCCCCACTGCATTCACCACCCAAAAAAAAAAGTACTAATAAGAATAAAATCAATTAAATCGTGAACATGAAAGATTTATCCCAGTTACTATAACAGAAAATCAACAAGTGAAAGGATGTAAAAAAGCTTGAACTGTGTCTAAAATAGTAGAGAAACCATGTGATGTCAAACAACGAGAGAGATTGAATTACAATTAAATGAGCAACCCATAATTATAAAAATAGTATGACAGCTCGTTCAAAAAAAGTGCGCCAACAATTACTAGGTTGGGCTTATACTAGTTGTAGGCTCGTACTATCCTTGTACAAATTTGTTATTAAAATAATCACACAGGAACACAACCCCAAAAAAACATTGATTCAACCCACACCACTTTTCTCTCCCGTTGGCTAACTAATAAATTTGAAACTAGCTATTTGCAGGCTTAGAGACAAGAGAACAGAGTGCATGTCTGATAATCAAAAAGCTTGGGGAGAGGAAGTTCAATAAAAAATTTGTTCCCCATAAAAGCTAATGGAGTACAAGAAATAGCACATGATGACTCAGACAGTAAATTGGAGGTAAATGCCCTTCAGATTCATGAATAACAAAAATGAGTTACTTCAACAATAAAGTTGCAAAACAGAAGCATAAAGCTTCCGAATGCATCAAGAAACCAACAAATTCCAGGCAAATACTTAAGAACCTATTCAAACTAGCTACCCAATAAACCCATCAACATATACATAACCCAATCCCAAAAAATACAGAAAGCTGATACAAGGTGCAGCACACTTCGATCTATTGAATCTTATTACTCACAAGTCACAATAACCATATGCATCAAGAGAGAGGACATGTATGGAGATAGAGAGAAGAACAGCCCCCAAAGTTGTTCAGATATTCCATTCCACATTTCTCTTATGCAAAAAGCTATTCCATGAGGAGTAACAGCCCCCAAAGTTGTTCAGAATTTTAACAGGTATCTTCAGCATATATAACGCAGCCCATAAATATATTAGTCTTTCCTTTTGGAGTATTTATCTTAGTAACAAAACTTAGTACAAAAATTCCACACTATCATTTCATCAGCAGGCAGGATCATGTCAGCTACATAGACAAAGCAATCATCAACCACCTTGCCCCGAATCCCTGTTGATCAACCATCAGACAACCTACTGATGATATGACCAAATGAAAAGTTGTTGCTTGATGGCGTCTTCTGTGTTTGAAGAAAGTGTACATTATCTAACAGTGTTTTCCCACTATGTCTGTTTGTAGATATAGGCAGTAAAAGGCTTCAGAAAAAGTTAATAATGGAACTCCTATGGTATATTGAAGTTCCCGTCAGCATTGAGAGAAGATAGCAACAGCTAATAGATTATGCCACTTTCAAGAGAGCTATAAGCACTATAACTTCCATCAGATAAATCCAAACCTACATAATATTAGTCCAACACAAAGGTGACAGGACTCAGCACATATTTTACGAAGGAGCACAGCTCTTGCTAGTAATAAGATTTCGGAATATATTATAATCATAGCGGAGAAACCATCCAAAGTCAGTAGTTCAGGCCCTTTCCTCTCCATCAGAGCAATAGCTTAAGAATTCCTCACCCTCACGTCTTTAGGTTCAGCGCAAAATATGCAAATACAGAAAGGCTAACCTGCAGCTTGTAATTAGGATCAGCCTCTCTACAGAACATAACCACTCCACAAAATGCTATGACCAGTCATTTCACCATTAAACTTACAGATGGGCATAAATCAGGAAAATCCTACATATACACAACAGATCATCACACAGACCTCAAGAATGTGGATGAACTCCAACGATGTTTATGCATTTACTACATATTCAATCTAATACCATTTACCTTCATTAGCTAATTGAGTCTGCAAAAGGCATTGAACTTTCAACGCTACAAAAGGAAGACCAAGTTCCAACTTAATTACTTAAATGAAAAACTTTACTAAGGCCCAACAATTCACCATTACACTTCGCAATTGCATCTGAAAAGTCACTTGTATATCTTTAAAGAACTTCCCATCTTTCTACTCTTCCTTAAAGATGAAAAGGAAAAAAGGCTAACAGTTTGACTTCAAAAGGATGACAATGAATAGCACACCCTTTCAATGAATATCAAATTTCCATTCCAAAAAAGGTGCCACCAAATCCCAATAACCATTGTCATACAGCAGTCTGAGCTTGCCAGTCAACTGGTTTAGATTGATCTGACCTCACCAGTGAAGGACAAAAAGCTGCAATGTCCAGTAATACTGCATTTGCTAAGGTTTATCAAACAAGACATAGAAAAGCGGGCAAAAAAATGAAAAGGACAATCCTCAATTAACTGTTTGACCAATCATTGAAATAACCATTTTAGTGAGCATAAAATGGAACACCCAACATTCTTTCAGTAATGTCCAAATGCAAACGCTAGGATTATGACCAAAATTTCTATAATTCACTCATGTATAGATGTCAAACAAAAGATAAACCAACCCTCATCCCTCATTAATCCAGAGGTGAAGAGATGAAAATAAAACATATACGTACAGGTGGCCCCAAAATGAAGCTAACGACTGAAGCCAATCTGACAGATTAAGGCCATCATCCTTTAGCTTATCACGTCCTCCAAGTGCCAGGCGTTCGATCACAACATATTCCAATATATCGTACTCAAGCTGTTGATGAAAATTAGCACATTCAAATTAACTCAGTCAAACTGCACAGAAAAACCTTTAAAAGCAAAATATTATGGATGCCAAAAGAAAAAAGGGAAAGAACACCAAAAAATATGATGAAAAGAATGCTTTACAGTCTTGTAAAAAGAAAGGAACCAATCACCACAAACAGACAGTCAGAAGATAGCCCAAAACAGAAGTACTTTGATAGATGTTTGTAACCTTGAAAAGAGAGAGGAGGGGGAAGAGAAAGAAAAAGGAGGAAGGAGGAGAGAAGAACAGAAAGAGAAATCAAAGAGAGACTGGAACACAGGATGCAGGGGGAAGAGAAAGAAAAAGAGGAAGGAGGAGAGAAGAACAGAAAGAAATTCAAGAGAGACTGGAACAGAGGATGCAAACTGAATAGTTCTCTGAATCATTCAAGTCATAATCTGAATACAAAGGAGGTGTACATCTATTTATACACTGAATATTCTTCAACTAATTCTAACGGCCATCACCCTACTATTTCTCTAGCTAACTTTACTTGAAACAGCCACAATGAAATCAGACTGGGAGTAGAACAATTCACACCTGAGTTAAATACTTGAATGCATCCACTACAGGAGTAATCATGTCTCTGTAGGCCTCAATCTGAATCGAAAAAAATTGAAAATTAACATAATAAAGTGAATAACATTTATAACAGCCAGATCTCCCCCACAGAATTCAAGATAATAAATCACCACCTGATGAACAATTGTTCGAAGTACGGTCATAGGATTGGCATGAGCTAATTTTGCAACCATCCGACCAAGCTGCTTCAAATTTTCTTTTGCTAAACGTTTCAGAATCCTTCTAGTATCCAACTGGCAAGGGAAAAAATCACAGAATGAGTAACAGAGAATCAAACTTTCAACAATTACAGTAGTTATGTTAAAACTGGAGAAGATTGCCGACTTTGGCAGTTTGTTTTGCAGCCAAGAGCATAGGATTGCGCTCATCATCTTTTTCCCATTCACCGTATAAACGATATCGAGCCTAAACATAATATCCAACAACCAAGTTATTTGATCATGGGTTAAAAGTCATCATGTAACAGGGAAAAAAAACTGACATAAAGGCAAACCTCGTAAGGAAGAAGACTCATAAGTTCCCAAATTTCATGCCCAACCGCTGGATTGGCAGGAATCAACTGCAAAGAAGGCAGGAGACATGTTCCTAATGCATCTTCCACCCTTAACCTTGCTTCCTTAAGGTGTAGTCGAGGATTTCTATTTACATTAGGTTCAGGATTCAGGGCAACTTCACCACCATTTCCCAGCTGAAGGGCAGAAAGGTAATAACCTCTCAATACCCTACAAATCTACTCATAATTACAAGGGAAAGGCGGTAAATTATACTCAGCATTAGACATATATAGAAGATCAGCATTAGACATATATAGAAGATCAAGAAGTAATCAGAATATTAAACAACGATGAAGTAGCCAGAATAACAAAACAATGCGATGCACCTTCTGCAGCAAAATAGCATTACGGAAGAGATAAGGTCCAACACAAGTAAGCATCTGAAAAAGTTCCTTGGGGAGATCTATGAAAGAACCATGCCCTGAATAGTTTTCGACATCCATAGCTTCATTGCTTCCTCCAAAAGAAAATCCAGGGTTATGAGGATGTGCTTGATGAACAGCTTCATATGCTGGAGAAATCGATTTCTCTATAAGCCTGTAGGAACACCAAAATATTACAGAGAACGAAAAGCGAAAGCATAATCATTAAGCCACAAAAATACTTGTAATTTAAAGCATATTAAATGCTTGATCAGAAAAGATATGCATAAATGAATTTTATAGAACAACAAGCTCCTAACCTTAGAGGTAATTCAACAAAATATACATGTTATCTTTGCTTATGATAGCATTATAAGAACAGGGGACAAAGAGTAGACAAAATCTTTACCTAAACAAACTGTCACATATTTGAGTATGTTCCACTGGATTGAGCGGCGCGAGACGATCAAATAGAATGTGTGCATGATGCCTGTGAAAACCAAAGCAATATAAAGCAAAACACCCTATCAATGAATATTTGCTAACAGAAAAGTCTATCAAGACATAGCATAATTGAAGAGAGAAAGCTCTAGTTCATCCATGAATCAAATTATCAAGACACAAACCTAATATTTCACAAAAATTCAAATATAAAGTTCAATCACTTATCACATCATCACAGAAATTACAGACACTGTCAGTATCAGTATACATTTAGGAATTTTAGCCAATACAATAGCATAAGACCAGAGTAAAAAATCCGGACCAGCCAGTTCGGACCAGAAACCGGCGGCCATTGGTCCGGTTCGATTGGGCGTCGAACCAGCAACTGGTTTAATTAAAAAAATACACCTTCAAGGCTAAAAAACCAAAAAAATGGAAACAAAGTGGGCAGATATAGTTAATTAATTTAAAAACAAATATGGTAATAAAACTAGCTTTTAATTCTGTTTTCTATTTAAACAAATTTACTAATGAGGAAATAAGATAAAATTAATTCATTTTATCTCAACTGTTTTTATCATTTATATTGAATTAAACACTAAAAATTTAAAATATGCGTAAAATAAAATAATATTCTAAGTTTTATCTATTAATTTTTATAAAATAAAATATAATCTACTAATCTCTATTATTTTAATATAGCCGGTCTGACCCATTAAACCTTGAACCACCGTCTTACCCAGTTCAATGCCCAATCCGGTTTTTTGAATCTTGCAAAAGACCCTTGTAATGATGCTATACAAGTAGGCCTTTTTTGGCCAGATACAAATGTGCCTATAAATATAAAGAAGAATGACAAAAATAACCAGTAAAAAAAAGAGCTAATTCCATCATTATCACTGCTAGGATATTTCTTTCAACCAAATTGCTAGGAGATTAAAACTCATCATTCCACTATCATACAATAGCTAAAAGTAGAGGATCATCTAATTCTTTATAGGGAACCTTAAAAAGTGCAACCCAAAAAAGGCCAAAAAAAGCATGTGAAAGCCAATAGAGTTCTGCAACAAGATTTACAGATATACCAGTCCTCCACCAAGAGAAAGCCAGTAAGCAAGCCCAAAGTTTGGTTCTTTTCAAGCTCTGGTATCCGTTCATCAACTGCCTCAGTTTCCATGTCTAAGGATGCAAAAAGGTCTATAGTGACATCCCCCTGTTTCTCATCATCCATTAAATCCTTTCCAGTTGCAGCAAGGTTTATTCTTCCAATTTTGTTAGCCTGTGATAAGATTGTTAACCTATTTGAAAATCTGACAACCCCACATTAAGAAAAGAATAAACAATAAAACAGCTAGTATTGCTCATGAAATCAGTTTTATCTCTAAGGATTCAGTTGAATTTGTTCAAATCTTATATGACCGAATTTTTCACAAGCCAGGCCAGTTATGATGAAGATTGCAAATTCCCGCATGATGAAGATAAGAATATCCTCATGAAAATGTCAAACCATAATACCTCATCAAGGCGCTTGGAAGAAAATATGTTATAATGCTCAAATGCTTCTTCATCTTTGGGGAGTAGGTGGGCATATCTGTAACAAAGATAAAAGTGAGGCCCTAAAAGAAATAAATAGCTGCAAGTTGCAAAGTAAAATATCTTTTTAAAAAAAATTAAGCGTACAAGTGTCAACTCTTATCCATGAATTTACTTTCCTTCATACTAACCAAAGCCTCAGGATAATATTGGTAAGTAGGAAGTACCCGCCAATAAACTTAAACTTCAAAAATACCTGCCTAGCCACAAATTGTTCGTGACAGGCAGTCCACACAGTCCTTGATCTAAATCAAAATACAACATGATTTTTGCTACAGGTATATAATGCCATTCCATTCTCTGTTTTGGACCAATAAGTTGGTAAGAAAACTCAGACAACAAAGAGTGGTTCTGTTGTTTATCAGACAAATAAATGGTATTTTAAAACATAATTTAATGTTCTTACCACAGATTGTATAATAAAGCATTCATCAAAACACTTGACTACCATGACATATCAACACATCGCTGGATTTTCAATAAGTAGAAAACCTTACATGCTATCAAGATCAATAAATTCTTGCTTCACCAGCAAGGCTGCAAGTCTATAGAGCCCAAATGGTACAGGACTGCTGACTTCCATTCTCTGATAATATTGAAATTTAAATCCAAGAATCTGCGAAGCATGAGACTGCATGAAAGACACAGAAACATTAATATCTTTGGATTCATTATCACATAATGAACACAGGAACGAAACTAGGTTGATGCTGTCCACCTTAGGAAATATAGGAATCAACTCTAAGAAGACATTGTTATCAGGCTGAAGTTCGAAACACTCAAGAACCTGAATAGAATTATATAAACATGCAATCAGTAACTTGGTCATCAAACTATTCAGAGTATCAACAAAAACAAAAAACCATGACCGGTAGTGCGCATTGAAAGAGAAAAGAAGAGAATAAACTCACAATATCAAAAACACGGTTTGGGTCCAAATCAAAATGGCCAATTAATGACTGCAGAGATCAAGTAAATCAGCAAATTAGACCATAAACTGATAAAGTGTAAAGGGATGGCAATTGCACTTGAAAATCATCAAAACCTTAATAATGCCAATTGTGGCTGTGGCTGCTTTTGGGGTTGGAGCCTCAGTGTCCCGGCAAAGAAGGGTAACCTGTGGAGTTGATAGAAATATGATGCAACAAGCAATAGCATCATATCCAGAAATATCAAGATTTGATCCAACAGACATATCCAATTTCCAAACATTAGAATTTGAAACTTGATTTATTTCCTTTGTCCGCTTATTATTTCCCTCCAATTGTGAAATAGATAAAGTAAAACACAAAAAAAAAACAACTTTTTGGCAATTAAAACACAAAGCAGAAAACAAACATTCTTGCGTGTGATATGCATCAACGGAATAGAAATTCAAACATTTCTAAGCACAAATAAAACTACACTACAGAACCGCCGCCCACCATGGAAAGGAACCATTGCTTCCCTTTCAATAGCTACTGTAGACATATATCGGTTGCTGATGTCCCTTAACAATAATTTAAAATGATTTGCAAACTTGTTCATGAAAGTCATGATTTTATATATTAGGTCAGTCATCAAATCAATTGGCTCTTTGGTTCCCACATTCCCAATCCAGATAGTCCAAATTTTTTTCAGGACAAGGAACATTTCTAAAGAAAGTTTTCCAATTTATTTATAAATCCATAAGGGGCAGCCATCCATTGCTAGTACAGAAGAAACTCCAGACTAGAGACTCATGCATTCCATTCTAACCATTGTGATCATAGCTCTACAAAACCAAGTGCACAAATTTTAAAGGCTATAAGCAGTCAAAGGTCAATATTTGGCAAACCAAGAATCCTGAGTGGATTTATTTTGTATGGATGAGGTAATTTATTTTCAATGCTCTAAGGATACTTCCGACTAAAGGTGACTTTACCAGACAGAGATGAGAAGAGGAGAGAGAAAAGAAAAAATACGGTGCAATGCTCTTTAGTCAGAACTCAATTGGTGCAAATATATAATAAATGATTTATGGCAAATATAATCAAGAAAAAATTCATAAAACCAAAAACCAGCTCATACCAGTTTGGCATAGCCTTCACTCTCTTCTCTAAGAAGATTGAACTTGGTCTGCTGATAAAGAAGCCGTGTATTAACTCTGACCTGAAATCAACAGCACCAAAAATCATATACATAAAGATAATCGGGTTTCACTAAAGCATATATAGAGGTCCAGCATATTTGAAGCAAGCAAGAATAGGACAAAGAGAATAAGCTTAGCAAACAAAGACATTGAATCTGTTATAAAATTATACTATCTGGCTAAGACTAGCCAAGGGAGAAAAAGCGGAGTCCACAAAAGATGGGCAACAGTTAGCCAGTTCAAGGAAGAAAAAAAAAAGATAAGACACAAACATAAGAGAAGTGTAACAAGGACCTGATTTACACCACCAGCATTTATACATGTGCAAGAGGAAAAACATTAGCAGTGATAGATAGACAAATGACAACCAAATTAATGTGATGCACCTAACAAGTATAACGTATCTAAGGACATACTTAATCCTCTGATAAAGGTTTTGGAACATAACATGAAAGCTCAAGTGCTTTTAAAAACCCGATCACTAACAGCCTCAACTCCTATATGTATCCTAAGAACATGTACACTTCCCCCTTTAACCAGTTAACTTTACAGGCATACATGTCACACATTGCAAAAAAACCACAGATTGAGAAAACAGAAGATATAGCCAGCACATAAGACATTTATCATATACCATAACATTTCTAAAAACCATTTACTCACTGCTTTTCCCTTCAAATCCTGAGCCTTTATTTTGATCAATTCAGCCTCCCCTAGAAATTCTTCCTGCATATACATAACAATAACATTCAAATAAATATTGTAAACACAACAAATTACTAATTTCCAAAAGAACCAGACATTACTGAAACACCTCAGCTTATCACCAGAAGCCTCAAAATAGAAAGGAAAAAATTATTAGAAACAGGTAACAAAAGAAAAGCACACCTCACAACGTTCCTGGAGTAGCCTGATTGGGACCACTTCCGATTCCACAAGCCATCTTGCCTAAAACAGTGAATTATGAGCATTAAAGAAAAGGCAACAAAAGTACATTATATTAAACTCCCATGCTATGATAAGAAGCCCATTCTTTACTAAAAGAAAATAATAAATCAGTCATTGAGAGCCTACAAAAACCAAGCTAGAGAACACCTTTGTTCTTTAGATGAAAGACAATAGCTTTAGAGAGATCAGATCAAATACTGACCAGTTTAACAAGACGGGTGCGGTACTCCCCAGACATTGTATGCTGTAATCAAGAGAACAGGCAAGTCTATTTTAAGTGTGCTGAATAACAAGATATTAATAGAATTATCATCAATCATGCTTGTCACAAAATAAGGTGATATAACACAACATCGACTGCATCATTGCTGAGAGTAGGAAAAACTACTTGACTGGCACGTAACTGGATAAAAGCACCAATGACGTGAGCAGTAGGACCACAAGGAGAACTATTGAAGAGGCCAAAAAACCACAAACAAGTCACAGGATAAAAGCTCAGGTCATTAACAGATAAATATTAAAGCAGCTGAATATTAGCTACAGAAGTAGCTAAAAGGATTGTTAAGGGATGAGAGGGGCAACGTTCAAGGAGATGGGGCCAGAGCTGCCCAGAGACAAGACAAACTCTGGGCCCAAAAACTACACAGCAGCATAGCGACTACATACTACTCAATCTCCTCTAGCTCTAACTGATGTCAAAGGGACGCTTGCGTTATTTTCATTCATAATGACATTATGGTTGTTAGCTTAGTATGCAATTAATATGATCCTTCAAGTAAAAGTAGCTTAAAAGGCTATATATTCAAACAACATCAGCTTTAGAGATTTAGGGGACACCTGCTATTGCTTTGAATTTCTGTTTGTTTTTGGAAAAGCTCTTTTATCCAATTGAGTTTTACATAATAGTCTAGCTGTTATGTTCCAATTGCAAAAAAGCAATACGAGTTTGCAAAACCAACCAAGAGGCACTTTTATGTTACAAAGAATCAGAGTAATTCTTTCGGCAACCAAGGAAGCAGCATGATAGATTTGAGGCATAAACAATAAATTAATGTTGGCTTTAGAGACAGAGAGAAGAGATCATTGCTCAGTAAAAAGTACAAGGGCGCAGTAACTCACGTCCTGTGCCATTTGGGTTATTATATCAGCGAAATTTGAGGCTACTTTTTCGGCCGAAGATTTATCCGAGAAGATGACAGAATCCAGTGCTGCTTTACACTTCTGAAACGGCAATTCACCCCGGACCTGAGAGCAACCCAGAACCAAAAAACAGTCCTTAATCCCAAGATTGAAGAAATTGAACTTCCTTAGACGCCTCCCCGATTTATCATTTTCAATATCTACACACATGTGAACATATGCATTATTAAGTAGTACAGCTTAGAGAAATCACCCACCATAGTCCAGCAAAGCTCGTAGAGGAAGCGAAGCAATGGGATGGGTTCAGAGGCCTTGAGAGAGGGGTTGCCGCTCTTCCATTCACGGACACAGTCGTCTGTTACGTATATACACTCTATGTGCGGAAGAGCCATTTTCTGAGGATGGTAACAGAACCAGCAATGAACTGGTTGAGCTTGCGGTGTAAATATGAAACGAGGATTGGGCTCAAGACGAGAGAAGCAGCGTCCTGACTACTCGGGGTTCCATGGATAACAGTAGAGAGTCGTGGGAAACGTAGAAATTAGGGTTGTCAGAGAACGGAGGGGTTTGAGCTCTAGGCTTGAGGGAGATGGTGTTATTTTTTAAACCAAAAGGAGAGAAAATATTTAATGATTTTGATTTAATTAGTCTAACAATTTGATTTTTTTTCTTGAACCAATATATTGTTGATTATTAATAACAAAAATTCATGTGAGTTGGGTCCCGGTTCACTATACTCAGGGCAAGCATCTAAATTGAAAAAATATTTATAGAGATATTTACAAATCACCCACTACTAAAATACTTACATCATAAGCGAAATTAAACTCATAATCTTACAGGCCGTAAGCCAATTCCTTAATGATGCGTTTGGTATATTGAAAATGAAGCCATGGAATTGGAACTGAGGTAAGAAATATAAAATTGTGCTGTTTAGTTTGTGAGAATCCATTTCCATGAAGTAAAAAATGGGTTCCATGGAACTGATATGGATTCTTAGATATACCTATTGAACTGATATGAGTTATATGGAATGAGAATATATGACTATTATACCCTCACAGATTTTATTGATCGACAACGTTGCCCTTCTCCATCACCGGCGACAACGTCTCTCGAATCATCGACTCAGATCGACGACAGTGACGGCCTCCTTACTTTGTCACAGCTCCGTCACTATGATCTCCCTCTCCCTCTTGGATCTGCGATTCCAAGCTCCACCTCAGTCTTCGATCTGCCAAGCTCCATCTCAGTCTTCGATCTGCAATTCCCTCTGACACAAATTTTGTTTCTCGATCTCCTTCGGCGTCTCTCAGTCTTCTCCGTTTTTATGCATGTGCTGGTGGCCAACGGTAGCTATGGATGTATGGGTGGTTGACATGGACGCTCTCTCTTCTTCGTTGGCTTTGTTGGATGGAGTTTACCTTCTTCTCCGTCGACGGTTTGCGTGGCTTCTCCGGCGACAACGCGATCTCCGACAACTATTTTTTTCTCTAGCTTGCGTGGGAGGAGGGGAGGGATTTTTTGGGGGGAAGGACGTGTTTTTTATAGAGGGTATTTAGTCTTTTCATATTATAAATATAAATATTAAATTAAAATAATACCACACTTATTATATCAAATATACTTTTAATCACACTTCCACTTCCAGTTCCACTACTAGTTCCATTTCCAATTCCATCAAAATCAGTTCCACGCACTAAACGGGGCATAAGAAATTGGTTTTGGCATTAGAAATATCTTCTCTCCCGCAACTATAGAATCCTTTGATCATTCTACTTATGCCTTGTTTGGTATGATGGAAATGGGAGTATGGAATTGGAATTTAATTCCATGAGGTTGACATGTTTAGTTTGATGGAATTGTAAATCCATGTGGAATTCAATTCCACCAAAACACCCATTTTCAATTCCATACCTCAACCTATGGAATTCATCTCAATTCCATGGAGCCAACATATTTTGGACAAAAATACCCTTCTAGAGCTAAGTTTATAATTTGATCAAGGGTGAAATAGTCTTTTTGGTTACATTTCCAAAAAAATCACCATTCAAACAAAAAATAGAAACATGGATTCCATTCTCATTTCCATGGCATACCAAACGTACTTTTAAAACTCATTTCCATCTCCATATCCACCTCCACATCCATCTCCATATCCATTTTTATTTCCATCATAATCAATTCCATGATACCAAACGGAGTATTAGTATTTTACTAGTGCTAGTAATCCGGGCAGCGGTCCGAGGGTTGGGGCTAGCTTAACAGGTTGCTTTTCAGCAACATGAGTATGTTTAGTGGGCTGGCAAGCTTTTTAAAAAGGATTAAAATTTTTGTTTTCCAATTTTTTGCCCGTAAAATTACAGAATCACATGTTCTCTTACCACCAATTAATTTTCGATAATAACATTTTCAAAATTTTCAAACAATATAGCATTGATGTTTTATTATAATTTTAAATATAGCATCATAGAAGGTTAATATAAAAAATATTTTTATACTGCTTTTGAATAATTAGGTATTGTTTAACATACTTTGTAAAAAATATTGAGATGAAAATTGTATAAAAATATAAAATATATTATTTTTAAAATTAAAAAAAAAGTGGCATGTTGATTGGCCCAACCCGCATACCAGCTCTTGTATTTACTGTATTACAAGTAATAATGTATAATCAGCGGTGCAATCAGACATAATTATTCATGCGGATCCTATACATTGGCATGCACTCCTTTAAAAGTTGTGAATGGTATTATTATTCATATTACCAAATCTAGTGAAGATATACTCCAATTGCAAATCAATCCATGTTAGCAATTCATTCCGTACACTGCACCATTAATGGTGCGCATACAATGAATAGAAATGATTGTATCCGTGAATATTCAAAGATCTATAATAATATTTTGGAGTATCCGTCCCTATTTTTATTAGTGATGGAAATCACGTATATACAAATTAATATAAAACTAATCTCTTATATTTATTTTTTAAATCGTAAATTATGATATAAAAGCAACATCTACTGTTAATCCATATAGGTTCAATGTTGATTGAATGCACTTAATTCCAATAGACGAGTCATCTCTAAATGTAAATTTTCCCAACCTCATTGAAAGTCCATAGAACTAATATTAAGAGAAGAAAATGTCACAGAGCTTTTAAGCAACAGAATTAACCATAAAATAATTATAGATATTCACAAAATTACCATAAGGTCACAGGACTAGCTGCTGATATTGTTAATAAAGGATAGTAAGGTTATTAATGACAACCTCAGCAGTTACTCTAGGGATTTTATGGTAATTTTGAGAATCTTTAAAATCATGTTGTGGTTAATTCTGTTATTTGAGACCTCTGAGTAATTTTCTTTTAAAATTTTAATATGTGAATGTAACTACGTGTACTCGTTGATGACTGCGTCAACATGTTTCCCAGTGTCTGATGTTATTTTTTCTGTTCAAAGGCTTGTTTGGTTAGCCTATTTGGGTAACCAAAATCTATTCCCACGCTCGAGACAAAATTCCTCTCACGTATTTACCTCAGAATCTGTGTCCGTCTCCCAACGGGCTATCCAAACATGCCTCAATAATGCTTGATATTATTTTTATTTTGTCATTAATTCAGTAATTGCCTTGATGACGAAAGTTCAGGTATGTTTTTTTTTTGGGAGATTTACTATTTGGTCCCATGTAGTGAAGATATTTAACAAATGGTCCCAAAGTTTAAAATATTTAAAAAATGGTCCCATTCAATGCAGCACATGGGGTTGTCACTTGACAACCCCTGACAACACCATGTGCTGTATTGACAACACCTCGTGTTGTCAATGGGACCATCTTTTAAATATTTTAAACTTTGGGACCATTTAATAAATAAGTCCCTTATGTGGGATCAAACAGTAAATTTCCTTTTTTTTTTTTTACAAGCACGTGTATCTTCCTGTACAAACAATTATGTACAAAGCACCAACGAGCATTAAGCATACTTATCTTTTACATCAGACATTTAAATCTTGATTAGAAGTGTTAGTTTTGGTTTTAATTGGTGGCTATTGAATAAGTGGAAGGGAGGGTAAGAAAATTTTGGTAGTCCGAGCCCAGCAATGGAGGCGCAGCAAAATGGCGTTTTGAATTGATGTACAATTCGTGCTTGTTTGAAACATATTCCCGAAATTTAGGTTTTGTTACAAAATCTAGGATTTGACCCAAAATTTAAATTTTGTCTAAGTATAAAATTTTTTCTAAAAAACTATTTTGGATACAAAATTTTGATTTGAAACCTAAATTTCAAAACCCTCCCCTAATAAATTATTTCTTTTACACTTTTCATCTTTTATCTTTCGTACTTTTTTTCCTTATTTCTCTTTCATCTTTCATAGTTTCTCCTTCTTTCTCTTTACTCTTTCTAACTTTTTCTTTATTTCTCTTTTCTCT
>JANTPZ010132451.1:0-12857 GCA_025593235.1 Vachellia pachyceras
CAGTATTTAACTGGAAAGTTTCAAGTCATTTGGACTTTGTTTGCTATTTTTCATCGTTACTTGAAAAAGGGTAGATTCTAGGGTTGTTGGAACCCCCTTACTTGAAACTTAACTTTTATTTAAAAATTTACCAAAACTCTTTTTGGTTAAAACTCAATCTCTAGCAATGCATAATTACTTATCTAACATTCCTTAGTATTTTAGTATGTTCTCATGCATATATTGGCATTTATCTACTTACTTTATCAAGTAGAGGTTTAAGATTACATAACTACATCAATATTCAAACATAAAGTTCCAATCATGCCATATAAAATTCCACAAGCAAGAGCATCATCTTCAATCATCCATAACTTTACCCTTACCCTTTCCTTGAGCTTGTACCTTTTGCTCTTAACTTCCTTGGGACTTGAGGCTTTCTTGTCTAGCTTTCCCAATGAGTTCTTTGATGTTTTAACTTCCTTAGATTTTCCTCAAGCTCTTCTCTTCTTCTTCTTGCTTGAAGAATGGTGTCTTCTTTCTCTCTAATGGCAGCCAAGAAAAGTTGGCCAAATGAGGAAGAGAATGGAGGGAGGGAGGCTTTTATAAATTTTTTAAGAAATGATGAAGGGTTGAGATGAAACCTCAATAACTAAGTTTAATCTAAGGGTGAAAATTGCTCCCACATGTGTGCCACTTTCCTTCCTCTCATTGGTCACTTAAAAATATCATCATGGAGGCTTAAAAAATCTGGTTATGGTTTGGTTACATTAACCAAACCGAATTTCATTCGGATATTTCTACCGATTACACATTTTACCGGTAAACATAACTCTATTCTGGTAAATCTTTTTCTACTTTTCTGGAGATATTTTCTTCCTCATTTAATCTCCATAATTCCCTCTTACATATATTCAAATCATCATCCTCAAAATGTCCCTTAATCCAATCAACTTTAACATGATTACTTTATCCTGTCTAAAACTTCTGAAAACAAGCAATTTTAGAATAAATCATTTTTAGGGCCTTATAATTTTCTTCATTTTTCATTGATATTTTAGCCCTTCTCTTTTCCCCAAAATACCTTCTAAATGTCCCAATATTAATTTTTGCAATAAAATATATTTTTGGGGATTTTTCAGGCCTTTTCCTCATTTCGGGAAAATCACCTTAATCGTACTTTGGGCAATAATTTTGTAAAATACTATAAAATTCACTGAATTTTTTCTAGACTCTGGTTTTTGATCTTAGAGAACTCCTAATATCTTAAATAAATATTTTCAAACATCAAATCTTTAAAATTCCATAATTCCTCATCTAGACCGAATTTCAACAATCAGTTGAATCTCTGATAATCAGTGAGTTCTGCTCTATCTTTTGGGCATCTGTTAATTTTTCTGATTTTTGGTCAACTTTTTGACTTTGACTTTGTCAAATGACCAAAATTCCCTTACACTTTCTCTTAATGACCAAAATGCCCTTTCACGGTCTAACTTTTCATAAATTCCCATTTTGCCCTTGACCTTTTGGCCCTTGATTTTTTGATTTCTGATTCCTGGGGCAACTTCCCAGGAGGTCACCCATCCTAAAATTTCTCCAAGGCGAGCACGCTTAACTTTACTATTCCTACCAGCTTTCATCCACCAGGCCAAATCTGATTCTGTGACTTACAGTCCAACAACATCAACTTTTTCCGTACTTTCTATCCGTGGCCTTTAACTTGACTTTTGATTACAGGTTTAGCACTTTTTATCCAATGACCATATTGCCCTTCGTCTTTATACTTAATAACATTTATGTCCATGGCTTACATTCTTAGAAATCTCAAAGCCTTAAAACTAATTTGACCAGGGTCTTTTTAGTCCACCGACATCTCTTCTTTTTGTACTTTTATTTCTGGGCCTTGTCTTATCTTATAACTATCGATTTGACCTCTATGTCGGCTTACAGAAAAGGGCGGATATTACATGATCAAAGCAACGAAAAACCCCTTTTCATTACAGTATGGCCATACATTTCTCAGACTCACTTATCGAGGGGCCTAGTAATATCTCTCAACTAATGTGAGGGATAAATCCCATCTTGATCACTCACATTCACCCACATGAAAACCCTTAAGCCCGATTATAGCCTTTATCATCACCCGGTCAAAGGTGACTTTTGACTAAGTCAAAGCTTAGTGACTTTCATGCAGGAATCCATGATGATCTCAGTCGAAGGGCATTGTGACGTGATTACATATGAGATAAGCTAATGACTTAATCCATGCAGCTTTCTCATAGCGGGTCGATCCAGCACCTTGTACTCTTACAAATGCCTATGACTTTGACTCGTATCTCCATACCTTATCAAAGTCATACTGATCTTATCTTATCTACGCTCCCGCATAGACAACTAACCAGGGACATTAAAGACAATATTCATAATTCGTCTATGGATGTAATTATCATAATAAAGATGCAAAACATATGATAATTAAATGGAGAAAATACATTAAATAAATAATGTGTGAAGTACAATGATTGGCCGAGGGCACAATTTCCAACAAAACGTGTATGTGAAATTCCAGCATCTACTTCCATCAGGACTAGGTATTCAAAGCACAAATCTATAAGGTTTTGGCAATATCAACTAGAACCAAGATAGGGAAAAGGGAAAATCTAAAATAAAGGCTAATCTAATTCCAAAAGAATGTAGGATGCAATGAAATGATTTCACCAGGAGGAGTAAGAAATACCATAGGATCAGCTTGCCAATCAGATTGATGAATATTTGTAGTGTGTAGTTGGCCAGTGACCAGTAATGTGCAGTAATTCAAATCCCAATTTCACACAAGAGATATCAGTTATAGATTTCCTCCAAATGTAGCAGCTACCTAATTAAAAGATGCTACTTAGATTGCAAAAACAACACATATAATTCAGACTTCACTCAAATTCCACATCAATTTCTCCACACCAACCTACAACTACAACTAAAGTAAAAAACTTAGTTAAGCTAGTGGGAAAAAAGAGAAAAAATTGTTACAGATTGATAAAAGAAAAACCTAGACTAGGGAAAATGGAATTATAACAGCCACAAAGCAACCTGAATGAAACCCGAACATGCAGCAACAAAAGCTAAAAGACAAGGGAAAGAATGTATAACAGCTATATCCAAAAGCTTAGGATATGAAAATATAGCTTCCAACATCCAATTTTGAACATTTAAATTCAAATTTCCAGAGTAATGCTTCACAAAATATCACCGACAAATTTTCAGTTTCTGGTATCAATTTCCATTCTAGACAGCAGCACAATCAGAATCTAAATTTGGTTCCAATCAACATATCTAGCACAGTAAAAGTAGCAAAACATAGATTATGGGGTGAACCAGATTATGCAAATTAAGTTCTCATCTTATGCAATCAGACTACAGGATTGGGTAAAATTTTGAAGTTACACAATGATATAGCAGAACAAAAATTACCTAGTCCAAAAAAACATGAATTATAAAAGATAAATTTCCTATCCTAAATTTGTAAAAGAACTACTAATTAAAAACTAAAGAAGCAAAGCTCCCCGGCAATGGCACCAAAAATTTGATCTCTAGTCGTTGAAAGGTCAAATTTAATACTTAGATTATGCAAATAGTATTACAATCTCAAGGTCAATTTCTAAGGAGCTTAAATGTCTCTATGCAATTAGTTAGCAATTTAACTCAACAAATTAAAGGATGAAACTAATTATGTTTACCTATTTTGAATAAGCAGCAGTTTCTAACTATTATTTATTTGGTTTCCTTATCAATTAAATTGGAATACACTAAGATAGATTAATTAATTTCAAGAATGCTTCTTAGGAGTTTATGAGTTTGCCGTCATTGCTTATCAGTGAGTGAGCTCTTGATCATTTGCATGAAATGGATAACCTAGATGAACAAGCACGTATCTGGACACCTTTCCAAAAATAACATTGATCAATGTTACTTGTGCATTTTTCCACTATCCACAGATTTAGTACTTAATCAAGTATAAAATGAGAGAAGAGGAAATTTGATTCAAGAAAGTCACTTCCAGACAATTTCTAATTTTATCATAACGTGTGCTTAAGTGTGGAGATGCAAACACATCATATATACTTCACTAATCAACACAATGTTAAGCTCCAACGTGTAGAATTAAAGTGGAAACAAGTGATAAGAAGACGCTTCTTGTTGAGGAAAAGCTCTGGCTCATCATAGCTCCCAGGTAAGCAAGGAAAATCATCTAAACATGTTGAAGGTTACTGCAACAACTGACTAAACTCCAAGATCTACCATGACTCAATCAAGATGCATGGAGTTGAAGCTGCCAGTGACTAGAGCTTTAGACGAACTCCAAACCGTGCTCGACAGAGTGGAAATGTGAGCTGGAAGGAAGTTATGAAGCTCGTTAGCCAAGATGCAGACTGCTCTCAACAGAAGTACCAGATCTCACTTCTTGTAAAGCTGTGCTGATCAAGAGAGGATTAGGTCCAGTTCATGAGTAGTGAGTCTATAGGTTTTCTTTTCCAAAACGCGTGATGGTGGTTATTCTGGAAGGACGAATGAAGTGATAGAAGCTGCAAAAATCTTTGTAGGTGGATGATGTGTCTTCAAGAGATAACTATCCATTGGATAAAGGATGGAGATCTCTAGATAAAAGATGATATATTCTAGATAAAAAGCTGAATTACTTTTCTCATGGATAAAAATATACACCCTTCCCTTGTATTGCCAGCTGTCTTCCTTGTTCAATTCCAACAGAATTTGTATGTCCATTTTCTTTCCTTGTTGGGTTGATACTGTTCAGTTACTTTCTGTTTCTCCCTTCCCTTTTTTCTTGCACATCATTTATTATTTTCTCTAGCACAAAATACCTATTGTATTACACATTAAACCATGCACATAAAATAATAACCATTTAGAAAATTCAGAAAATGATAAAATTTCTCATTTTAACAATTAACTCCATTAATCCCTCATTAACAAAAATAACCTCTAATTGACTCATTTAAGCTCAAATAACATACGAAGAAGTCAAATTTAAGTGAAATTTCTTCATACAAAATAGGGATTTATTAAGCACCTTACTTGACGTAGGACTTCAGGACAACCTAGTTCATTTGATTTTGGGATACGTCGGGACAACAACCATGAGTGTCCTATGGAACGAGGTTGAAGGCAAGGGATTTGCGAAGGGGATCCACTTAGACCCTACTTATTTATCATTTGCATGGAGGAGTTGGGACTCTTGATCACGGCAGAGTGGAGGGTTGGGAGGTGGAAACCCCTCAGTTTTCCATATGACGGCCCCTTCTTTATCCACTTGTTATTTGCAAATGATTTCTTGCTCTTCACCGAAGCTTCCTCTAGTTAAATGAGAATTATCAAGTAAGTTATGGAAAGGTTTTGTGGGATTTCTGGTCACAAGATTAATTTGTCCAAATCTAAGGCCTTTTTCTCAAAAAATGTTAACCATAGAAGAGTAGGCTATGTGCTGGGAATTCAGACCATAACAGACCTGGGCAAATACCTTGGTGTTTCCATCATCCATTCGTAAGTGTGCAAAGCAACTTTTGGGCACATAACAAAGAAGGTCTGATAAAGGCTTTCATCATGGAAGGGTAAGTACCTAACGATAGTAGGGAGGACGATCCTTATTAAAGCTGTGATTTCAACCCTTCCTTCATACCAAATGCAGTCTCTCCTATTGCCGAAAGAGGTTCTTAAGGAGATTGAAAATATTAGCAAGAATTTCTTCTAGTCCCAAGATGAAAATAAAAGGAAAGTGCATCACATTTCTTGGAGCCAATTATGAAGCATAAGAAGTGTGGAAGTCTTAGTATCAAGAACCTTAAGTTGCAAAACAAAGCCTTCATTATAAAACTCTACTATGGCATGATTACCAAAATGGATACACTTTGGGTCAAGTGTCTTATATCTAAGTATGAATGTGGTACTCAACTGATGCCTACGGCAGGAAAAAGTTCAATTCCCTAACTTGGAAGGCTATAACTGAAGTTTGGGACCTTTTCCTTACCAGTGTTGGGAGAAAGGTGAATATTGGCTGCTCCACTAAGGCCTGGTGGTACCTATGGTCATCCATGGATAGGCCCCTCATAGAGTTTGTCAATTGTAATGTGGAGTATATTCAGCTTGAGGACAGGAATGTGGACTTTATCCTTCCCAATGGGATGTGGAATGTTGAGAAGTGGGAGACCTTCCTACCTCCCAATGATTTTAGCATTTTCCTAAAGGTAAAGCCCCTGTTGAATGATAGGGATAATGAGTTCACCTGGAGAGGATCTCCTGATGGCTTTTTCTCCATCAATTCTGGTTATGTGTTCCTTTCAAGGCCTATTGATGAGGTGGACAAGGAGAAAATAAAATTTTTCATATGGCAAACAACCCATGAGAGAATCTTTACCAACTTACTTTGAACCAGTGAGGGATGTCACCAACTGGGGATTGCCCATTTAGATGCCATTTGTAATATCCCAAATTGCGTAAACAGGATAAAGGCCAAACTGATAAGTTACGAAAGGATTTAAGACCATAAATAAGAAAAATAGAAAGGAAATGCCTATAAATAAGAAAGAGGATGATCGACTAAGTCCCTAATCTTGAGAATTCTAGGTAAAATGACTAAAGAGAAAAATGGTCATTTGGCATAAATGACAAGGGTAAAAAGGTCATTTTGATTAAAAAGGCCTAGGGCGCAAGATGTTATCAAATAATAAGGACATTTCGTTAATTTGGTCAAAAGTCAACAAAAATTCAAAGTTGACCAAAAAATGTCAAAGTCAACCAAGGGTAAGGTTGGAATTAAGAAAGAGTAGGAAAAGTGATGACATTTTGGTAATCAAGATGAAAGTAAGAAAGAGAAAGGAATGCAGTGGCATTTTTGTAGTTAAGGAATTTTAGAGGACTAGAAGACTGAGAAGTAATTATTTGAGGTGCAGGAGTCCTCAAACGTCGGAGACCCAAACTGAGAAAAGTTTAGTTGGGTCCTAAAGTATTTAATAAAATCATTATCTAGTATCAGGTGCGGGTATTTTCTTAGTACGGTGAACATTAGTACTCGAAAGCCCTGAAAAATGATTTTCTTAGAAAATTAATTACGGAAAATCTGGGAGGAATTTTGGGTAACAGAAAAGGGCTCAAGTATCAAGGAAAATTCTAGAAATTTTCCATGCCCTTAAGTTAAATTGACCACCGGAAGCACATTTTACGGTGTTTTGTGGGAATCAAGGAATCCTGATGAATTACGAGGAAAGCCAGGGGTACTTTGAGAAGGGAAATGATGCCACCTAAGCAAGGAGCCCTAGGGAATGGTGCCACATGAGAGAGAAGGTCTCTGGAAAAGTAAAAAGAAAGTTACCCGGACAAAGGTTACTTTACGGAAATGCATGTAACCGGATTAAGTAACTGGATAGCCAGGGAGCCAGTCAACCCAACCAAGCTTGTAAGAGAAGCCATAAACCACTTTTTGCTGAAGGACAGGACAAGTCGCACATCCACAACCAAGTAAAAAACTAAGTTGGTTCCCAAGAATCAATTATAACCACACAATTTAAAAGAGGAGTCTTTAATAAGCTTATTTCCCTCTCTCTTCCCTCTCGTTTTATGTCCTCCCTGCTCTCTCTTTAGATCAGATTTTTCTCTCCCCCAAGCCTCCAAGAAGACGCCATTCCAAGCTTCCAAGAAGAGGAAGAGAGCTAGCATATACAAGGCAACCACTCAAGCTCTGAAATCTTCATCTTTTCTCGAGATAGCAACCTTCTACTACCTTCCTCTTGGCTTGTTTTCTTGATGAGCCTCTCTTTTGGAAGATGATGGCTAGGGTTTTAAGAGATGAAAATAGAAAACAGAAGGTTTTGAAGGTAGTAAATGGTTGCAAGTCCTTTCTTAAGTAGTAAAAGATAGCTTATTGGTTGTTAACGATTGTTTTGGTTGTTGTAAAAATTATGAAAAGCTCAATATTGCGAGGAGGTGCTGCCCAAATTTCTTTGGGCCTAAGGGAAGGGTTGTGTTTGAGCTATATGAAGTATGGATAGTGGTTTGGGAGCATGAATACATGAGGATACATGGTTGTTTTGATTGTTCCATTGGCTTTAAAATGATGTTTTGTGAAGGATAAAGTTAAGGAATGGATTTTAGAAGCTTAAGGGACCATAAAAACCAAGTCTTGAACTTGTAGGGTTCTTGAAATGTGAAAGGGGGTTTTATTGCATTTTGCAAGTTTTCTTGCATCTTGATGGTTGAATATTTATATGGATGTTATGCAATGATCTTTAGGGATTTGAGACCTCCAAGAGCACACTTGGAAGTGATCCAAGCGAACTTGGAAGTTCAAGTAAAAAGGAAAGCCAAGCCAAAGGTAGCAAGACTACTAATCTTAACTTATGTTTTATGAAACTTGGTTGTGAATTGTGCATGATTTTTTTGATGATTAAAGTGGATGATATGTATGAAATGTGACCTTGATGATATGGCCATATGCATTATAAATGTTTTTGAACATGTCACATATTGTATGATCATATAGTTGTTTTAAAGTTATAATATGCACATTCACAATGTTTTCTTGATTAGCTAGGTTTGCTATTGGGATTTTCAAATCTCATTCCCTACCCACTAACCATATAGGTGGAAGCTCAAGTAAGGCTAAAGGAAAGGTTATTGATGAATGAATATGTTGCTCTTGCTTGCATGATTTTTGTATAAATATATGAGTTGATAAACTCTATTTGAATTTGTTATGATTGTAATCCCATAAACCTCTACATGAAGTGGCATGTAAATATGTGATGATGCAGCAGGAAAATGGGCTAAAGGTGCCAAGGAATGGTAAGGAGGTGATCATGCATGGTAGAGAGGGGTAAATGAACCAAAAAAGGGTTTTGATAAATTTTAAGAAAAGTTGGTTTTCAAAGCTAAAGGTTCCAAAAGCCCTGAAAAACTGACCAGTTTCACATGGTAGTGAAAAATAGCAAACAAGCTCTAATTTATCTAAAACTTTCTAGTTAAAAACTAAACATCTTGATCTTTAAAATGATAAAAATTTTGAAAAATTTGGATGTGTATATTAAGAGATATGATTTTCCAAAATTTAAGGGAAAAACTGGAATGACCATTTGAGCAGCGTTTGATTTTGGAATAAAATGATTGAAATGGGCAAGTTTTTGAGCCAATGAGTATTTTTCCCCTATATATCACTTAATAAGTAAAATTTTGAAATTTGAACCACTCAATTTTAATTTTTTTTAGAATTAATTATGATTTTTCAAAGTTAGACCCGAAATCTGAAAAAGTGATTTGTGAACAGTACCAACGTTTTATTTTCCACTTTTGAAAATTCAAGTTCACAATTTTGGGTCAATTTTTGATGTATAAGGTCCAAGTGTGGTTCATAACTGATCTAATATTATAAATAGGGGGAAAAAGAGGTGTTACAACATTGTGAGGAGAGTGTCATACATGCCCTCCGGGATTGTCTGAGAGCGAGAGAGTTTCTTAATACTAACCTGTATACTGCTTTCTTTTCACATGATTTGCAGGATTGGTTGTCATGGAATGAAACATATCAGCCTAGTAAGGCTGGATGTGGGTGATGGACATGGTTGAAGATATTTACACTTGCTTGTTGGATATCAGTACCCTGAATCCGACTCCCATTTGGAGAATAACCTACCCACTCATGCAAACTGACCAAAAACACCCAAATACTGAAATGAAATCCTATTTAGGGTAAGTTTCATTTATTTTGAGGAGAGCTTCTCATACCTAGCCTCCATCTTTACTCTCATCTAACCCTAATTCTTTCCATTTTGCTATCACACATACCCCATACTAATGTCGAGCTTGAATTCTTCACCCGCTGAGATGTTTCATGCCTCCATGAGTTGCTAGACTTTTCTCTTCCTCTTGAAGATGGATGAAGGCTTGAGTTCATGTAGCTTTAAAGAAGAGCAGTAGTTTTAATCCACATTGTCATTACAGATTCATTAGTTTCTGAGTTAGAGATTATGAATTGTAATTTGATGTTTGATTATAGTTATGATTAGTTTCGGATTCCCATCATGTGTAGTTTAATTGGTCCTTATTGTGCACTTGATATATGAATTCTCATATGTTTATTCATTGCAGCCATTGTTCTTTTTTCTTATTTAGCCTAGTTGAGCTAGATTCTGAGTTAATGTTGCTTGCATTGGATTTTTTTGCATTGGTCAATCTTACTACATACACTAAGAATTTTTAATAGGATTTCATGAAATGGAGTTCATTGAATAAAATCTTAGACTCAATGACTTATTGAGATTTTTCATCAAGAAACTTAGTGAATTTCTACTCAACCTAATCATTTTTAACCATTGATGCCACACCTTGGCCAACAAGAAACACTTTCCCTTTTGAGAGGAAGTCTCTTTTATTTAGTCTTCTGAATCGGACTCTCTCAGAGATCCATTTATTATTGTATCTACCTTGATCCTTATTAATTCCTTGATAAATGCTTTTACTGAATTCTATATTCCTATACTCATGTGGATAGATTCTGAATGCATTAATCATTTAAAGGTTTTTGAAAAGCTTTATCCAAGAGTACAAAGGTTTAAATGTGGGGGAATTTGATTGAGCTTTATTTCCCTAGTATTCTTGCTTGAATTTGTGAAGCATTTAATGCATTTTTTGCCCAATCATGACCTTTCTTGAGCTTAATTTGGAAACTAGAGTTGTTGATTGTGATTAGCCTGATTTTGGGTGCATTTGCCATGAAAAATGATACATTTGCACTTAATTATAATCATGAGCAAGTGATACTTCAAGTGTTTGCTATTTCGTTTCAAGAACTCTAGCAAATGACAATTGGAGACACCTTTGGAACATTTTGCCGCGGCCAAATATCAAACCATGAGCGAGAACTCTCGGGAGAGGTTCACCGTGGCGAATATCACGTAACAATACAAGATTAGGCTCCAAATGGAAAGAATAACTGACCCATCCTGTGGGATTCGACCCAGGGCAGTTAATATATGCCATTTAGGGTAAAGTTCGAGGAGGAGGACCAAAGGGAGACAAGGAAACACTCAACACACATTCCATACTCATCTCTTCCATTTTCTCTCATTCCATTGCTATCCAAACCCTATTTTCCACCTCATCTCATCCCCAACTCCATCATGCACCTTCATTCGTCCATTCAGAGATGGTGGGTTATTCAATTTATTTTTATTTTTCTCAATTCATTTAGATGGATATATTATGAGGTTTATGGATGAGGTTGTTTCATATAAAGTTCCTCTTGAAAATAGGCTTATGCTACCATGATTAAAAATGATTAGGTTGAGTAGAAATTCACTAAGTTTCTTGATGAAAAATCTCAATAAGTCATTGAGTCTAAGATTTTATTCAATGAACTCCATTTCATGAAATCCTATTAAAAATTCTTAGTGTGTGTAGTAAGATTGATCAATGCAAAAAATCCAATGCAAGCAACATTAACTCAAAATCTAGCACAATTAGGCTAAATAAGAAAAAAGAATAATGACTGTAATGAATAAACATATGAGAATTCATATATCAAGTGCACAATAAGGACCAATTAAACTACACATGATGAGAATCCAAAATGAATCATAACTGTAATAAAAAATCAAATTACAATTCATAATCTCTAACTCATAAACTAATGAATCTGTAATGAAAATGTGGATTAAAACTACTACTCCCCTTTAAATCTCCATGAATTCAAGCCTTAATCCATCTTCAAGAGAAAGAGAAAAGTCTAGCAACTCATGGAGGTATGAAGCATCTCAATGGGTGAAGAATTCGAGCTCCCCATTGGTATGGGGTATTGTGTGATAGCAAAATGGAAAGAATTAGTGTTAGATGAGAGTGAAGATGGAGGCTAGGTATGAGAAGCTTACCTCAAAATAAATGAAACTTACCCTAAATAGGATTTCATTTTAGTATTTGGGTGTTTTGGGTCAGTCTATATGAGTGGGTAGGTTATTTTCCAAATGGGAGTCGAATTTGAGGTGTTAATACGAGGGGTTCACCGCGACAAACTACTCCAGAGAGCTTCATTCTTTTAGCCTTCGAACTTCACTGCAGCGAAGTGTGGGCGAGAGATCCTAGGCTAAAATTCCTTAAGGTTTTGCCACGGGTGAACACTTCCAGAATTTCTATCCTCCAAGCTTGTGTGTATTGCAACTCTTTAGTCTTTACTTTTAGCTTTAAGTTAGAATGTCCTGAAATGAATATCACATAGTTTGAAGTATCAATTATCTTAGGAATCAATTGAATGCAGTTAATAGCCAATTATAACAATTTTTACCCTAAAACTACGCCAATTAAGAACTAAGACTCTCATTCTCAATTAATTAAAATTATTACCAAATGGAATGAAAAGTATATTAAAGACCTTGAAATTTTCATTGGCATTGAGCAATCTCCGAGTTGAGATGGCAGGTTATTAAATTTATTTTTATTTTTCTCAATTCATTTAGATGGATATATGATGAGGTTTATGGATGATGTTGTTTCATTATATCCTTTGAACATTTGCTTACCTTGTATTTTCCAATCCAAAAAGTATATTTGCATATTTTCTTTAGCCCATAACCATGATTGAAAACCAAAACTCTTTAAAACCCAGTTTTGCATTTTACTGCACTTTGTTAACTTAGGACAATTAGTTAAAGACTCAAGTTAAATGAACGGCCTGAGGTTGCACCTTATAGTGCAATCATTGGTTAAATTTTTTATTCAACCTCCAAGGGATACAAACAAGGTTTTTGCTACACTATATTTCTTGAATCACTCATATTCTTTTGATGAACTCCTTACTTCAAATTCAATAATAAACATCGCAAGCA
>JANTPZ010132474.1:0-28561 GCA_025593235.1 Vachellia pachyceras
TGAAGCACTGCCAATGAAAACAAGAAGTCAAGCTAGCTATCCAACGGTTCTCTTTCCCAACTTGAAGAATCAACCATATGAATCCTTGCCATCCTGGTCATCATCCTTGGCGTGGGCTTGTTTCAAGAGGGTAAAACGACACTTTCATGGAAGTGGAAATGGGTTCCACAGGAGGAGGCATGGGACTCAGTTCCATCGTTTTTGATGAAATTGAGTTCCACAGAGAACCTGGTCCTCACCTACGAAATACTGATTCCACTTCCACTTCTCTCCTTCCAATTCCTTGCTTCCAAATGAGGCATTAGTCCTCAAGAATGAAATCCTAATGATGTATGAGTACATCCCAAATGGATCCCTCTGACAAAATTGTTAGGAGGGATGGCAACTCACCAACACTCGTGTAAGAAAAATAGCACCGGAGGAGGCATGGGACTCAATTCCATCGTTTTTGATGAAATTGAGTTCCACAGGGAACCTGGTCCTCACCTACGAAATACTAGTTCCACTTCCACTTCTCTCCTTCCAATTCCTTGCTTCCAAATGAGGCATTAGTCCTCAAGAATGAAATCCTAATGATGTATGAGTACATCCCAAATGGATCCCTCTGACAAAATTGTTAGGAGGGATGGCAACTCACCAACACTCGTGTAAGAAAAATAGCACCGGAGAGTGTTGGTGATTGTACATTGATGTTGCAGAGATTACATCACTCTACATTGATGATACACAAACTGGTTTCTACATAGCTGCCCTAAGCTCCAAGCAGAAATGGCAAGATTCATACATCCCAACACTTGTGAGATAATGGAAGATTGAAACTGAACAAATGCGTAATAGCACAAGCCAATCGGTCACCCAGGTACAGAGGTATCCATATATTCAATCTACAAGATATTACATGGTTCACAAGAACAACTAATGACCTTTAAATACAAAAATTGTTAGTGACATCCGCAGTTATTCACATGAAATGCTGGCCTTGTTTAAGACAGCAGCAGCAGTATCAGTTTTAGATGTGATTGGAAAGGTCGATTTCAGCTGGCTGCTGAAAAAGAAATTTACTAGGTAGCAGGCATGCTGTTTAACCATACTCCATGGAAGGACTGGTAGTAAATCTGTCCAAACAAAAAGTAAATAACCTGCTAAGCGGTTATAGCTTCAAATCACAGCACTTGCTGCACATAGAATAGACATTTTCTATTCTCAGTTAATACAAATCATTTTACAGGTCACACAAAGGTGCTCCGACATTTATTGCTGTCGCATAATGAAAAAAGACATAGATTATCAACAATAGAAGACAACCTAACATGCAATCTGGGATAACATCTCAACATCAAGAAACTATTTATTTATTAAATCTATAGGTTTCAAAGTGACAGTGAACTGCTATTGCTAAGGCTAACTACACTTAGAAATCAAACGGCCTTAAAGTGCAAGCTCAAAATATATGCCACATAGTTCGGCATACAAGTATCAAGTATATACTACTAACTATATATTACAAAACGTATCAACTTTCACAACAAGCACAAATTCACACAACTTCCCAGTATAGCTTTTGATATTTCTTGGTTGAGAAAAGTTTGAATAATTAAGTCTTACAGATTAGGTGGTTAAGATTTTACAGTTGTCTAGAAGCCTGTTAGCCATCTCATATCATCATCTGCAGAAGTTTATGTTGTGATAAGCCTCTTGTTTCAAATTATCATATACAACAAAAAGGAGGGGGCAGAAACCTGCTGCTGTATGGCGTGTGTGTACGCGGGTGCGGGCAAGTCTTCTCATTCATTAAATTTGCTTTTAACCCTATATTTCAGCAATGTTAAGTCAACAGTTCATGCTACGTGCCACCATCTAATATCAAGATACTTCATTACAAACGTAACATAATCATGGCACAAAGAACAAACAAATCAAGTTTCCTCTTTCATAGATATAAATGTAAGTTTTGTCTTCATTCAATTTCCTTACACCCTCTGGTCTCCTTTACTATAAATTGTCAAACATAATCTTGATTTCATAGCAAACAATATACACCGTGCATATTGTTCATACTCTTCTATCAATCAGCACCTGAACACACAGTAACAATAGCCGCACAGATCATGATAAACTAATTTAGATCTAAATGTACAGAATTATAGCGTTTAGAAGTGAAAATATGACATCTAAATTCAATGCCAAGTTAATAAAGATTCAATCATCAGCATGAATAACTTGTGGCCTATGAATATCAACTAACTAAAAGACCCAATCAGAAGATATTTGTATTTTTCTACTCAAGTGACTCTAGCTATGCGAAATCAGAGTCCTCCTATAGTCCAACCACCCAAGGTTGCCGGGAAGACTGAGGCATAATGGTGACAATCGGCAAACCATTTACACCACTTGTGGCTCAATTGCTAACTACCTTCCAGGATAAGGGAAGGAGAGTTTATGCATGGAGACTGGATTCTGCTTATGTCTAAAAGATTTATGCTTTTCGCATGGCTCTAAGATGAGATATTATAATTGTTGCAAAAAAAAAAACGAGATATTATAATTAAAAAGACTTGTTGAAGACATAGAAGGTTTAGCGTCCTAGTCTAAAAGGTTAAGCATATAAGATGAGATATTATAATTAAAAAGACTTGTTGAAGACATATAAGATGAGATATTATAATTGATGCATGGATGCTGGATTCTGCTTATGTCTAAAAGCTTAAGCATTGTACATTGAGCATGACTTTGAATAACAGGCAGACAGACATGAAAACTTGTCCATTTCTCTAGGAGAAATATTCACTGAAAACACAAACGTTTAATGGCCTTAATTTCCTTACATATTCTGAAAGAAATTAGAAAAGAGAAAAAGGCCAAGAATCATAGATTTGTAGGATACGAGCAAGTACCTGAGAATCATTCAGATGTTACTCCAACTCAGATGCCTCTTCTGAATCAGACAACGGCAAAAGGGTGCAGATGCCAAGCACATGTCCATTAAGGCACACATAATACTCAATACAATCTTCATAGGCACCCAACCTGCAGCTGGCACTTTGAGGAATCATTTTGGCCTGTAGCATGCTCCATAACTTTGCCTTACAATAAGGGCAAACTTCTGTAGGATGGAGCTTTGCACCTTTTTTTATAAGCATTTTCCTGACCTTTGAAGTAGAGAATGACTTAAAAATTCCACGGAAGAATCCTATATCACCTTCTTCCCCTTGGTCAAGATGCTCACATGGATCAGACACATATAAAACATCACTTCTGCATTGTGGCAAAAGAAAGCTCTTGCCGGATGTTCTAGAAAATCGGGTCCGATAAACAAAGTGACCAGGGATATGAATGCTGTTGAACAAACCACCTTTGTTGCATCCTGAACAGTAAATTAGCAGCTTCCCTAGAGCCCTCCAGTTTCCGTCAACGCTGTGGCTCCCACTAGATTGTAGATCAAGCATCATTTTTGGTGCTCTTGTTCGGCAAAACTCCTTCCAGAGTAATCTCTTAGCAAGATCATCAAACCACTTGCATACACATGACAGAGCAGCAATTAACTTGGGATTCCAATTCACTTGTTGAAATACCAAGAATATCAGATCTTCAGTTAAATGCCCCTTGGTACATTGACAGCTAGCTGAGTGTATGCAACGGTATTGCTTTGTAAGAATCATTTTACTCACCTGGTAGAAAAGGGAAGGGAAAAAAATCATTACCCATTTGAAGACATTTGAATGTCAGCGCACTATTGTCTGTATAAGTCAGGAAACATCAGTAACACCAGGCAACAGGAATACTATTTCACCCAAACAATAGCTTATAAAGGTGATGACTCAATGTAATGGGTTCTATTAAACCAACAAGTCACATGTGCAGTTCATACAATATAATTCAAGGTAAAGAAATAGAAATATTTATAGTTTCTTCTTTTTTGTTAATTATGGATACATATTAACTTTGTGTTTATTGCTATTCGATTACTCAATAGTACTTTTATTTGGATAGTAACAACTAACTAGTTTGACTGTCAGAAGACCTACTGAGTACCACCCCTCTTTTCATATTCAAAAAGATTCAATCTTATGCAAATGCTAAGGTCAAACTTCAAACGAGAAATAAAAAAAGATGGAGACATACAGATACATTTTGACATAATATATCTACACTATATGCAAACAATGATGCTTGGGCAGAAATTGAAAAATGCCAGAAGAATTGCAAATACGGGATCTTATTTACGCCAGAATGTGCAGTGATAGTCAATTAATTTCAATAAGCATGGGCCCCAATTAATTCATCAATATAAAACTAATGCCAAAGCACTGAAACCAAGGCTAAATTTAATAACTTCAAATTTCACGCATCTACAAATTCTAATCATCCCAATTCCCAACATCCCCAAATTAACTATAAAGATGCCACCTTTGAATCTCTCTAACAGCCACAACATAAAGGACATTTTTATAGATACTAAAGAAAGCACGTCAGTCAAAGCAAATGGCATATGGCAACTTTTAATTCCCAACAATCACAAAATATCCGAACAGATTACTTTTTCTACCACATTCTCTTAATGCATGCTAACCACTTTCATAAGTTCAGGCATGCAAGTTCCAGTAGGTAAAAGTATAAGACATTCCCATGAAATGCCCGGTAAGTTAACACCATTCGCCAATACAGCGTGTAACCCAATTGGCCATTCTAGATTTCACAGAATCGGCAACCAAAACAAAGAATTCATGATAACCCTCGATACAGACGAAGAAATTCAAAGAAAACAGAAACAAAGAAACTGAAAGTAGACAAGATCACGGAGGAAAACCAAATCAGAAAACCCGAGCGTACCCGCAACTCAGCTTACGGAACCCAGTTTCGGCATAATCTCCAAACTCTAGAAAACCCAATTATGCATGTAATTGAAAACCACAGTTAAGGGCTGAGCAAACGATAGGGAAAGCCAAATTAATAAAACAGAAAATATCAAAATCGATAAAGGCAAAGAAACAAACAACTTGCTTACAAGCACTCATCGGTGACTTCAACTGCTGGAGGAGTAATTCGATCCAGAACATAAAATGCACTTGGACCAGAACTGGCGGAAAATGCAGAGGGTAGAAGAGGACAGTGTGTGTGTGAGAGAGAGAGAGAGAGACAGAGACAGAGATGGTAGGCTAGGCTCGAGGTTCCATTAATCCCAAGGACAAGAAGCAAGGGAAAGTATTTTACCAATTTATTTCGAAAGAAGCGCAGAGTAACAGTGTTGATAAAGGGAAAACATGAAGGACAAATAAGATCTGGACACGTATGACAAAATATCCGGTAGGCCTAGCTGGAAAAGCGATCAAGTTCAGTGGGTCCGCATTTTCAGACGTGGCATTCGGAAAACAGAAGGTTATTTTCGTAAAATGAGTCATTGCAAGTAGACGCTGAAATAATATCCTGGTTGGAGGATCATCACTCATCAAGGGACCTGTACCTTCCTTCAAATGATTCTTTTTCAGGCTGTCGTTGCCACGTGTCAGGCCTACAAATTTTCTCGTATCTTTTTCATCACTTTTTTTTTAGTAAAATTCTTCGGCTTCAGACATCGTTTTTGTGTCTGTGTGTGTGTATTTGTGTCCACGGCTCTACTATGCTGCCACTTGCTGGCTTCCTTTTTTCTACAACTGTTTGATAGCTGATCCAACTTGATGCTTTAATTGGGTTTGTTTGGAGCAGTGTTTAAAAAAATTAAATATACGTTCAACAGTGTTTTTTTCGTAAAACGGGATAATCTCTTTCAAATTTTTATATTGATTTACGAAAAAGTATATTATCCTTTGTTCCTGAGTTACTCAGCCCCGTGAAGTTATTATTTTAATTTCATGTTAATTCAAATGGTTTATTATTGGATGAGATATAACTTGCTAGGAAAAAGTGAACTAAAAATTCCCATTCGGTAGTACTATAATTCTAAATAATAACATCTCTCTTTTTGGAGTCCAATCTTTTATATTTTATATTTAAGATAGGATAGATATGGTAATATAAAATTCCAACTTATCTTGAGATTATTAATTCATAATATAATTTTTCATAATTTTCAAAAGTAAAAAAAATTTAAAAGGTGATGTGATGTCACAAGAATAAGCTTACAAGTTATAGCAACAACCATAGTGAGTCTGTTTGGCAAAGCTTATGAACCTCCTAAAAGCACATTTAACAGTGTTTTTCCGTAAAACAGGACAATCTCCTCGATATATTTACCTCGACTTGTGTAAAAGTACTTCTCTACCGTTTTACCAAACAGACACGATATCATGCTCTATCCGATCTCAATTCTCTTTACCTATCACTCAATACAAGAGCTAGTTAATATTTTTCGAAGGTTAAAAAAATTACTCAACTGTAATATATATTTTTAAATACTTATGTACATCATTAGATTATAAGTGAAACAAATTGGTTTTGAAATACTTATTTATATTACTAGATTATAAGTGAAGCAAATTAGTTTAGAGCAAAATGATATATCGACTACATAGTTTTCTTGATCTACTAAAAAAGTCAAACTTATTCTTACGCTAAATACGGATAATGGTATAGTATAATTTTGGTCTACCACCACCTCCACCTCTTTTCACAGGGTTAAAACTATCCTAAATGTTTGGCAAAAAAAAAAATATCCGAAATAATTTGGAAAATTTATTGGGAGGTCCAAATAAGGAACTTATTTAATGAATGATTCTAATTCTGAAAATATTTATCAAAAGGTCTTATTGACAACATGAGGTCCTATACATTGACAACATCATGCGCTGTATTGACAACACCTTATGTTGTCAATGGGACATTTTAATAAATATTTTTAAAATTGGGACCATTCATTAAATAAATTCCTTATTTGGGACCTTCTAATAAATTTTCCAAATAATTTTCTGTCATTTTTTGTTCTATTGATGTCACACCATCTTATCCTCTGATATGATCACTATATATCTTTTCTTTTTTGTATAGTCACACGTTTGTCTTTCTGTTTGTTTACCACGGCCACACACATGTCTATCTCAACATCTCAATTTTTACAAACCCTTTTTGCTCATGTTGTCTTTTTAATGCTCAACGATTCACTGCTATATAGTATCACTAGCTTTATTGCGGTTCTGCAGAAGTTTCATTTGAACTTCTTGGAGCTCATTCATTGCTTTCACCTTGCCTGTATCTTATGCGTGACATCATCATCACTTTCATCGTTATTTTGTAGAATTGATTCCAGCTGCTTAAACTTGGTGACTTGTGGTATTGTTCATTCTTTAAATCCTTTTTTTTTTTGCCAACTTTTCACTCTTTAAATCTTACTACCATCTCCAAATACGATTCATAACACAAGGAATTAGAAACCTCATAAAAAATAGATTATTACTATGATTCATACGCTTTGAGAGGTGAACAAATGTGCTAATTGAATTGCTACAACATAAGTATGATTCATATATCTTTCCCTTGAAAGAAAAATAATATGTTGAGAAAGAAGTAAAACAGAAAAAATGCAATCAAAACTTAGAAACTCTTGCTATTTTAAAAGGAGATTGACTTTAACTCTCAGGAAAAATGTTTCCCTTATTAACAAATTGAAAGAGACTGTTTAAATTTTTTTTTTTACTTTTCATAAATTAAAAAAAAACACAAATGGGACATGATCATCAATTATTAGGAATGTTGTGTTTCTCCGACTAGAAGAACGAAGTCATTAGAATCACTGTTTCATACGGAAAAAAAGGAAAAAAGAATCAATCACATTAGTATGGATGGACTTCAGAAACAAAGTATATGCGTTTCAATGTCTCGAAATGAACACACATCCCTTTCAACTCTAATCTCCAGGGCTTCTGGGGAAAAATCAAGGCAATTATTTTTTATTCCACAAGCTTGGATTTATTTTTCCACCAGTTCTTTACAAAAGCGTGCAGTAAAACCAGAAATGGAGTCCCAAGATGATCAAATACCAGTGCTTGCAGATAGTTTTTTCTCTTGGAGAGAGATGACAGTTTCAAAGGCACCAACCAATGCTTTGACCTTGCTCTTCCTAGTTTCAGCCAATTTTGTAGCTGTTTCTTCAATCACATTATTAAACAATCCTTGTTCATCATTCTTTCCCTGCACATCTTGATGTCTCAGAACAACCTTCTCAGCACCAGTCGTAGCATCACTGCTTTCATCACCATCTCCATCTCTTCTTTTATAACTTTTTCTCTGAGCTTCACTCTTCCCATTTTCAGCTTCCCCCAAAACTCTTCCTCTCCTAAATTTAAGCCTCCTCGGGCTGGACTTCTCAGACTTAATTTCAACCCATTTTCCCTTTATAAACTTTAATTTTGTCATTTGGGAGCGGTCGTTGTGTTCAAGATCTACAACCCCATCTTTTTTAGATTTGCCTTTCTGGTCCACTTCCAAATCATCTCCATTTTCTATGTGCTCGTCTTCATCTTTAACTGAAAATGAATCCTCCTCAACTTCACTGTTCGTATATTCAGATTCCCCTTCATCATCTTGTGATGAGGATTGAGAAGATGAAGAACATGAAAACTTGGGCGACGACCGCATCTGAAGGACAGCCAATTCAGCATCATGACTTGCATTTTGATCGGATTGCAAAATTTTGTTTTCGCCAGCAATTTTGATGACATGCAGAGTCTTCTCCTCAACCTCACCACGTTTATGTTGCTCAGGTCTGTCTTTTCCGGTCTTGTCCTCAAGATCAACATCACTATATTGCTCAGGTCTGTCTTTTCTGGTCTTCTCCTCAACCTCAACATCGTTGTGTTGCTGAGGGTTGTTTTTTCTAGTCTTCTGCTCAAACTCAACATCACTGGATTGCTTAGGGTTGTCTTTTCCCTTTTCAGAATGATTATTAAGATGAGGCACAATTTTCAGGCCCTTGTGCTTTCTTGCATTAATACTTACAGTTCTATGAAGGGAAGGTTCAAGGGACAAAGGAGTTCCTGAATGTGCATTCAATTTTCTTGCAGCTATTTTGGAAGTGGCTACTCTCTTTTCCACTCTGAACTCACTATTTCTTCGGCCACTGAAACTTTCAGATGGATTCTTAGAAAACATTGTCTTCTCTGTCACAGAGTTTGGTTTTGAAGATAACTTCATCTCTTTAGCCTTCAAAGCAGCAGTTGATTTTGATGAAGCTTCCACTTTCTTTGATGCAGACAACATTTCCTGTCTCCTGTTTTTGGAAGGATCAGGTGTATGAGATTTCAGATAGTTTGATGGTTTGACCTTGACCATTGCTGTCTTTTTGTTTCCTGAAACTTCATTCTCCACTTGTTTTGAGTTTTCAACCGACTTTGCTGCCATTTCATGCTTATGCTCATGAATGCCAAGAGTCTCACAAATTTGGAGGGCAGAATCAACAGATGCTGTGAGCTTAACTGAAGATATCTTCTTTGTTAACTTGGAACCAGTTGATGCTCTGAGCTCATCCGATCGTTGATGAACTGGTTTTCTCGCATCTCTCTTCAGTATAGATCGATTTTCATTAGCTTCAAATGCATGTTTACCCCCATATTTACAAAAATCATGACAGGAACCAGTAGAAGCTCTGAGATAACGAGGAAGAACTTTTTCTTCACTATTTCCATAACTTGCTTTTCCAGTGGAGTGCCTTCTCAATTCAACCCCACTAGACTCGGTTATTTCTGGGGACACTAGTGAATCAACACCGTCATTAGCCATCAGATGAGAGATGAAATATGTAAAAATAGAACTCCAGACAAATAGACAATCCTGAAATTAGAGAAGAACAATAATCTTCATTGAAGCAAAAATACAAAATCTGATCAAAATTTACAGTATAGTGGACAGGTTAGAGCTAAACAATTAATCTCTTCAATTTTGGGATGGAAAGGAATGCAAGTATGACACATTCACACATACCTTTTGTTCAGTTACCTTGGCCCTGACAATAATAGCAATGACAATTCACAATCTTTAAAAAGACAGCATGGAAGGGAAATATTTAATAAACTCGTCTTAATCAGGGGAAGAATTTTCATTAAAAAAATTAAAAATGATTTCATGCTCTCCTCTTATGTGAATCTCAAAGTTGATGCCTCCAGGTGGAAATTTTATAGGATCTTGGCTGCAATGTTAAGGCAACAAGCAAAATAAAGGCCTAGGCCATGAATCATACAAAATAAGACAGCATCCAATTGGCCCGCCTTTTCTTACTTGTTTCACATATCATTCTTCTACAATCAATCAAAATTAACAAAATCTCCTGGTTGTTACGATAAATAAGAAACATGGCAAATTATTAAGTGACTTTAGTGAAGGAGGAGCCAGCAGTAAAGGCTTAAGAAGAGGAAAAGAAGTGAATCAAATGATAATGCAGGCATCCGGATCAAGCAAAACATCCAGTTTCCCAAACATTCTCGGTAAACAGCATTGTTGTCTAGCGAACCTTGAATCGCCTACTGCAATGATAGTAGTACTATATTTATCATAATCGTCCTCAGGCATTTCGAATCTTTAAATGTCCCTGATATATAGATGCATTTATCAAATACAAGAATTGCGAAACCATCAACAGCGAAGAAAGTGACAAATTCGATTTGGAATGTGGGAATATAAAGCAAGACTTTTGGTTATTACTAGGTAAATTCATGGTTTTGTCAAGAAACTGAGATGTACAAAACCTTCATTATAGTAGAGTCACCGGACAAAACTCATCATGCCAAAAGAAAATGAACTGAAAATTACAAGTTATTGATCATTCATCAAAAACCCATCGTAAGCGTAATGGTTAAGCTACCTTCGCCGACCGCCGTATACTACCATGTCGGAAGACATTTCAACCCACGAACCAAAAAACCCAATCAAAACCAAACCAACACAAGAGAAACAGAACTCAGAGAGTTTAGAAAAACAATCCCAATAGCTAAAATAATAATTTTCCGAAAACCCATTTGGCTATATGAAAGAGAAACGGAACCCAAATAAAGATTTCAGCAGAAGAAATATAAAGCGCTTTTGGGTCATCTTGCTTAGCAACACGTACAAATAGCATACCTTTTACATATAATTCCGGGCTCAGGTGAAAGCTGCTTAACCGGAAAGCGAAGAAAAGGCAACGGAATATACCGCCGGCTCAACGAGACGAGTAGAGGGACCACTCCTTTTACTGTTATATTTCGGTGAGAGATTTGGCTTTAGAGAACGTGCCAGCAATTTCGGTGTGCTTTGCTCTGCGCGTTGGTCCCAGAATGCAAAGAGCGAGAAGATGAAGGGGTGCAATGGACAAAGCGTGAGACTTAAGTACTGAGTTGCGGGGCCCACTGAAAAACTAAAGAAGGAATTATAAATTTTTTCTTATGTGGATTGCGATCAAATTAAACAAGTAACGAGTAGCTATTATTGAAAATGATACTTAAGGTATTGGGATCATTAGTTAATCAAGTTTATCTTAAGGTAGATTTGTATCCCTCTGAATCTAATCTATATAATTATAATATGAAAAACTGTGTAATTATAAATTTTAAATGTATAATTTCATTATTTTAATTTTGGTTTATTTTCATACTTAATGATATGATTTCACATATGTAAACAAAATTTGATCTATTTTTATATATCTTCTTTTCAAATGATTTAATAATTGTTATTTGTTTATGAGTAGTATTACTTCAAAAGTTTTAAAATGAAATATACCCATTTCATTAGAAAACTAACATTAATGTTAAAAAAATTTATCTTGACCATTAACATTTTAACGAAAAAAAATGTAAAGAGTAACGTTATTCTATTTTAAAATTTTTAAACATTATACTTAACAAAACCTTTGCAGTAATATTAAACTTCTAAAACAAATTTATACATTAACCCTAAAAATATAAACTTAACATGAGGTTAGCTTTAGGATAAATAAATAAATAGAGAAGGCTTGGATCTTAGATTCATAATATGGTAATTATTTTATTAAAATCCTAAATCCTATTGATATAGATCTACAAATACATTATCCCTTAATTTGAATGTAAAAAAAAAAATCAAAAACACAATCGAATGTGATCATGGTAATTTATTATATATATATATATATATATTATTGGAAGAAATTTTTGATTGGCAGATATAAGAGGATAAATCTTGAAAATTCCAAAGAATGATAAGGTAATTGATTTCATTGGGAAAATGATCCATGGAATCATTATTATGAGAGGCAATTCAATTTCGATAATTTCTTTTTCAGAATGTTATACACATTTTTTTGAAAAAGATTTTCATTATTTCCCAATCAATGTATTGAAAGTGCATCCTTTTCTGTTGCTGCACATTAAATTGAATCTTCACATCATACCTATCCTCAAAAGGACATATCTTAACTCCACACAATAAATCATCAAAAACAAATTATACTACATTTAGTCCCTAATATAAAAATAAGTTGACTTTTTTATAAAAATATCAAGGAAGCTAAATACATTAGTTCGAGTTATTTATATTCATCCTTTATCTTTAAATTAATTTGTTGCATTTATAAACCAATGTATAATATAATTATACAAATAAATAAATATTTTTAAGTAATTTATTTAACTTTCTGAATATCTCAAATAAAGTTCATTGACTCTTATATTAAGACATACCGAGGTAGCAGTATTTAACAGCATGTCAATTTGGTCATGATGTACCTAAAAATTGGGTGATATAATTTGCCTACCACAATTGAAAAGGAAAATGAGAAAGGGAGAAAGGTTCACTGTGTATAATTATGGAATTGATTGACGGAACGTTAAGAAAAGGCAAACGCAAGTTCAATAATTTTTTTCCGTAAAATGAGATAATCTCCTTTACATATTTACCTTGATTTGTGTAAAAGTACTTCCCTACCGCGTCTCCAAACGGGCACCATAGGTGGGTGCATGTTGACGTTGAGGTCGTATTCATTGTTTATTACCTAATTAATAAAGAAATTATTGGTAATGGATCACCAAATTAAGACTGTGTGGGTCACTTAAGTTCGCTATTCTTTCTTAATTCATTGATTCATTATGAATATGAATGTACAATTTTTTTGTCATTAATAAATAAATAATAATTCGATATCAAGGCCACATTTGTTGCTTCGACCCCTACACGTACGTACCGATCACCCTTTTGTTAACCCCTCGAGACAAAGGCACATACAAAAACTTAGCATCCTTTTGACCAAAAAAAAATTATCAGTTTTATTTTTAATAAAATAAGAAGAGTGTGATAAAAATAAGGGGTTAAACCAATTTTTAATCCCTATTGTTTACCTTAATTTAGATTTTCATACTTGAATTTTAAAAGTTATAGTTTTAATCCCTCAAGTTTACTCTATCTAAAATTGTTAATTCTTGTAATTTTAAGAGGTTCTATACTTTTAACCGATTTTAATTTTGGTCTCTATACATCTAGCTAGAAACTCTCTTTGTGTGCATATAATATATATGTGTGTGTATGCATTACAATTTAAAGCTTTTTAATTAATACCTTCTTTATGAGCAATGCGTGCTCACAACTCAAAGCATGAGTAACATAGAAGAAATTAATGGGATTTTATTTTGAATTCTGCATATGGTGTGTTTGTGTATTCTAAAAGAGCTGCCTTACAGGGTTTGTTCCATTTTGTATCTTTTCTTGAAAGATTGCAATTGTAAGTTGTACAATATTGGCATGCCTGTTTATATAGCTTTTCAATGTAAATTTATTAACAAGAAGTACTCTTAAAGCTTTTAAATGTGACAATACTCTCGCCCAAAACGCTACAATCATGTGCCTGTTTGGGAAGCCATTTTCCCAAACGGTGCACGTAAGCCAAAACAAAATCATCTCGAAATCTGTAAAAACCATCTCGAAATTCATAAAAACCATCTTGAAATCTGTAAAACCATCTCGAAATTTCCAAAATGCCTCAAAATCTGCAAAATCCATTTTCCCAACGGAGTTCCCAAACAAGCACCATACCATTTTCACAAATCTATATCCCTGATTGTTGAGTTTGAAGTTTTAAAGAAAGACACATTAACAAGAACCAAGTAAAGAATTGACACCCAAAGGGATCAAATAAAAGACATGCAAATATTTCAATACACCAAGTACAGGGTGCATGTTTAAACTTGTGACCTCCCTCCCAAAAAAAAAACAAGGTCGGTGCCAGGGACCCAAAAGTCTTCGGCAAAGGGATATGGTTTAATTAGAACATAAGAAGACACAATAAAAAAAATTAATGAAAAGACAAAGCCAAGGTCAAACACAATAAGGATATATGGTAAAATAGAGAGAGATATGGGGCCATTTGAAAGGAAGCATTCAGTGTAAGGGAAATTAAAGAGGACCACTTTGCAAACCTACATTTTGCCTCCACTATTTACTCCCCCACCACAAAATGTCCCTTATTGTGTGTGTGTGTGTGTGTGTGTGTGACAGATCAAAATTGGAGGATGCCTAAGTATTGAGTTGGTTGATTAATTTGTGGTCACAGAGAAAAGGGGGGAAAGTTGGGTGCATCAATGTAGGGAAGCATGCATGCACACCTTTAAGCATCATCAAAGCTGCTCTTCACACAACAACTTCACACATAAGCAACAGAAGGACATCAATTAAAAAAAGAAAAGGCAAAAGCAAGACATACTTCAATAATTCATCAAATCCCCTTGGATTTCTCTTTTCTCCATTTATGTCGAGTGAGCTTTATGTATAACTAAGAGTGCCCCGGGGGGGGGGGGATGGGGTTTTTCTTTAAACGAATAATTAATGTAGATTCTGTACTCGCTAGTTCAGATAATTACTAGTGATATTGAACATTATAGAACAAGCTACATGTATAGAGAGTAGTTTAATATGACATGTGAATATACAAGTAGGTAACAGAACTTAGACATGCAGGGTGACCCTCCAACTAGGAAGTTTCCAGTTTATCTCATGAATCATTATGATCAACAAAATCAACACTCCAGATCCTTCTCTGCCCTTTTTGGTGTTGAAATGGTCAAATAGGGCACGCAAAGTATGATGAAACTTTGTTAGGTTAAACATATCCAATAAAATTCATTTTTACCGAATAAATTTGACCAAAATCAATCAGTTTGATGGATAGATATGGACTTTGAATGAGTTAATTAGCTGGTGAGTGATAATTAAAATTGACACAAGCTAAGGCTAAATTAGATTGGCTCTTAATTTAATTAGAATTTTTAGCCACATTATTAGATGAAATTCAGTTATTCCAGATAACCACACCAAATTCGTTGTTAGATAAAACAAAAAAGAAGAATCATTGGTGTGAAGCAGAGCAAAGAAATAAAAGACAACCTGTCCATGCCAAAGCAGGCTAAATCCCAACCATCTTATCCTTATTCTATAGTTGGGGGACAGACGGACAGTTAGTTGAGAGAGATCTTGGTTTAAAGAAACACAGAAGAAACTTCAAGCTTAAGTTTTGTCCTATTTGAAGTTCACAGATCATACACATGATGGAATCATTCTTTCCTGGATTTTACAACATTTTTCCTATTCAAATGTAAGACATCAAAATCTTGCTGAGAAATCTCCTATTTTAACAAATATGTACATATTTTAAAGTGTGAGCGGGGCAAGTTGTTGTATTCTGTCTCACCTCTTCCTGCCTGAGACAGTTTTCTTTACGGCTCCGACTGAAACCAAGAACTGGTCTAGAGATGATAAGGTCCTCATGTCATCTGGAGGAAAATAGCTTGCAGCCTTTCCCATGATGGATGAGAATAAAAGAGAGAGCGAAAGCCCACTAACATATTGCTCACCCAGAAGCTCATCCAGAAATGCGAAAGCTGCCCGAAAATCAGAGCCATTAGCATTTATTGGAGCAGCAAAATGGGCAGGGATTATTCTCTTGAACCTCCAATCCCGAGAAATGCTATAAACCCAGTCTCTGACCTACATGGGAAATTCATATTTCATTAAAAGAATATAAGATCACAAAACTGAGACTCAAGAAACTAAATACTATTAATCCAGTTTCACAGACACATGCAACCTTCAAGTTATTGTTGTCTGGATTTTTTAACATCTCAGTATTGTACTGTCAAAACAGGCCACAGGCTGTAAGCCAGCTTGTTTAATAGGTCCATTGGATGGGTTTGGGCAACTTTTAGGCCTGATTATCTGATCCAGCCAGTTGATGCATTAGCTTGTTTAACAGTTTACATCCATAATCCCACAGCTTCCCTTTTTTATTTTTTAATGGATCAAGCATAAACTTGGTGCATATATGTATCTACGACCAGTGTGAATATAGAGCAAAGTGATACAAATAAGAATGGCTGCTTGGTGATTAATTACCAATCAGCATCTGCTTGGCCAAAATCTCATAACATAAAACAAATTAGGAGAAATTATCTATAGATCCCAGGTAAAAAATTAAATATAAATAGGTCCTTTAAATTTCATTTAATATGGCTTAAGAACTTTCATATTTACAACTAAAGTTGCATCAAACTTGTAAATATTAAATTCCTTAGAACCTATTAGTATTAAATGAAATACAGAAGACCTGTTTGCATTTAATTTTCTTATCTACGACCTGTGGATAATTCTCTCAAGAAATCATGCAACAGAAAAAGGATTACCTTTTCAGGAACTTTACTGAAGACCAGTGTCTTCACAATAGGTGAAACAATCAACTTCTGTGACATCTGTTCAAAGCTAGCATTTGGTTCTAAGAGATTCGATGGGCCAAGAAACAAGATTTGTAGAACCATTCTTTCCCATCCTACATAACATTGTATAGAACAATCAAGCTAAAGTTGACCAAAAATGGAAAGCGAGATGATTTTCATTAAACTTCATAAATTAAAAAATAAACCTTTTTGTCGGTTCCTTTTGTTGTCAACAACTGGTTCGTCAGGAACTTCCTTTCCCTTGCTAAGGATTTTTACTGCCAAACCATTTTTTGCAGATGCTAACAGCGATTCTTTGCTGATACACTCTGGTGGCTGTCTGGGGACAAAAATAACAGCATCCGTCACCAATAGTGTTCTTGAACGCTTATGGTAGAAAGCTACCTCCACATACGGTCCAATTCCTAAGACAATTTACAAACAAATGAGATCTTTCTGTGTAGAATCCTGAAGACAAAGTATAATGGTATATTGTATTTTTTCCCCTCTTCTTGTAACAATGTATACTGCAATTTTTACCAACTTCTGGGGAGCTTAGAATTTTGTGCTTTATTTCATCAGTCCAGGGGGTAGATGAATCCTCATCTTTCAATGTTTTAGAACGAAAAATCCCAAAAAATTCCAGTGGTAAGTTCAAAGGCCAACTCCATTGCCTTGGTGCTACCCATACTTGAGCACGTGGAAACTTTCTAGAAAATGGACCCACAAATATTTTATGCTCATATGCAAAAGTAGGAAGAACAATATATTCCACTGGAGCCCCCAGCTCCTTCAGAAGCTGCAAGAAATAAAACATGCCTATGCTAAAAATTGGTCAATTTTCGTCAATAAGGAAACTCAGATTACAGATCTATCTCTGCAATAGAAGTTATTAAGCAGCTCATCAAAGGTCATTCAAATTACATTTATTCTACCATCTGTTTTGGGCTGTGAACAAGATCAGCAATAAGTTAAATATAAGAGAGAATATGGGACCAACCCCTGAAGCCCATCGGACCTAGTTCCAGTTCCAAATAAAACAATACTCCAAGGTTCAAAAACACATGGAATTCAATTTATAGGGGAACATTTTCACTTCACAGCAAAATGAAGAGCCGAATTGGCATGTGCATGCATTATTGCAGCCACAACAGCTATTATACGTTTTCATATACAAAGTTGATGAAGAAAATGAAACCTTAATACATTCATCAGTCGGAGCAATTGGTGCATGCACCCATAGGCCTCCAGATTTGAGTTTGATAACAGTCATCCTAATGTTTGTTGAAACGCTGCTGAAGCCTAAGGCTTGCTCTTGCTCAAACAGCCATATACATCCCTTCACAGCCTAAAACAAGATAGCAATAGAAGGAAGTAACAGAATTTCTAGCTAATATATAGTAAATGGGGTGTAAATGAACTATATTATTATTGGACTCACAATATACACACCGCGCCAGAACACAACAAATAGGAACCAAGATGAAATTAAAATATTCTATCTATTTCGTTTCAATCGATTCCCAACATTTAAAACGTAATACCTCCGGTCCTAAATATAGCATTTCTAGTTCAATATTCAGAACCCAGCAATTTAAAAAAATTGTTATTCTTCTTAGTCAAGAAAAAATAAGATTCAAGAGTGAGCTTCTAAGATGCAAGCTGCTCTTGAAAGAGTAAACTGCAGAATGAATACGGATAATCTTATAAACATAAATAATTCAATTCAACATAAAAATTCCCAGAGAATAGAAATGAAAGAGATCATAAATTCACCAGTGCAATGTAGAATGGCTTACCTCCCTCCTGATAGTGCGCCTATTGAGGAAAGGACCCAAAGGGAAAGGAAATCCAGTGAAATTGAAGTAAAATCTGCCACTTGGGCTGCCGCTATTTTGTGTTGTGACGGCGCTGCTGGTGCCAGCTGAAGCCACAATCAAATTTGTGAAATTCCTTCGCTGTAGTGTTGCTTTTAGATGTAAACAAAGACCCTTCAAAGAACCACCAGGAAAATTCGAACTTGATTCATTTAAATAGATGGGTTTTTGTAAAACTGATGACTTGGGCGAAGCAATGGCAATGGCTACCATCTTCGAGAGGCTTGCAACTTCGACGCCAGAAAGGATAGTTTAGTTTTGTATGCAAAGATGAAGGCTCCAAATGGGAGCCATTACAGGTTATAGTTGCGACACGTGGACCTCATTTTGGACTTGGATTGTCCTACATGGATCTTCTGAGCCTTAGATTAATTGTGGAAGCTCCTAAGTTGAGAAATAATGGATGATGGAAAAAATTGAATAAAAAGCCAAATGATAGAGAAGGAGAGAAATTTCTGGAACAAAGCCTCCTTTGTCATCTTTTTTTTTTAATTTTTCCTACAGCTAATCCAGTTGCAACTAAAATCAATGGATTCACTTTCATCTGTATATTCTAAATGTTTAAAGGTGCAATTTTATTTTAAAAGTTGTCATGCAGATATAATATTGCCGCTTCTCCATTCATGTTCTTCTATTTTTTTTTCCAACAAGAGAATATTCATAAAACAATACTTACAGAAGGAAAACGAAAAACAACTTGTAAACAGAAGTTAAAAAAACTTGAACCTAAAGAACAAAAAGGCCAAAAAATTGATTCAACCAAGGTCTATCCGCTCACCCTCTAAATCTTTCAAAAGTAACTGTGGCATACCCAGTCATCTGGGTACATCCCTTGCAATAAAGTTTTGACCATCCAGTTGACTACATGTAGAGGTATGGTTCCAGTTAAGGTTCTTTGTAACAAAGATATTCTCCTGAGTGATTGTCTCTTCCATGCATTGTAAAACTGTGTTGAAGTCTTTGGAGAGGGAATTAGAGAATAATTGTGAGTAAAAGTCACAGAAACATTTGCCTATTTGTGTTTCGTCTTCTAGCTATACATTTTGCTCATCGTTGACTCTTTAACACTTTGTTACGGTTCCTTCTTTGGATGGTTCTCACAAGAAAAAATCTTGAGTTTTGATCATCACATTTCAACCATTGGATCCTTGATTTTTGTGCTCAAAATGCTTCTTCCAATTCCCACAAACCATAATCCTCTTTTGGAAGTCGTCTATTTCTCAAGTTGTTTGTTCATTCCATTCCCTTGCCATACAATCCTGGATCTTCTACATTAATTTATTAATTTCTCTAGGACCATGCCGAGCTTAGACAAATTCGCCACAAGATCCTAAGCTGCCAAGATGCTCCTCCCCCTTTCTATTCTCTTGAATTAGCTCCAAAAGTTGTGGGTGGTAATTAGTTTTGACAGGTTCAGGCTGGCACGTCCAACACGGGATTAGCGAGCCAACCTCCTAACCCATTTTCCTTTTTCGAAAAAAAATATGTTTTTATGCTTTTACTTTTTTCATCTCAATATTTTTTACAAAAAAAAGTAGTATGAAACTCTATTTTTTAAGATAAACAATACCTAATACATTCAAAAATATTATATTCATATCAATTTTCTATAATATTATATTTAAAATTATAACAAAATATTAATACTTATATTTTTTGAACAATTTGAAAAAAAATATTATTGAAAATTTATTGATGGGAAGATAATCATATGCTATACAATCTTATTGGAAATTAGAAAAAAATTGGGCAACCCGTGGACTGACACACATTCCCCTCCTCCAACAACAACCCTGTCAAGTTTTTCCCTTGAAAAGGCCTCCTTTTCTCTATCGTTCATCTAAGTAAACTTGCACCCTCTTGAATCTAGTTCCAACATTTCACATATCTCCATAAAAATGCCTGAATCTCTCCTATCCTCTTTGAGATCTCTCATTACCACCTTCCTTATCCAACTGATAGAGCAAGTCGTTTAAATCACCTAGCACTAGCCGAGATGTCCCACGCCCTGGGTTCATCCTTCTCAAAGCCTCCCACCATTCCTCCTTTCTGCGATTACCTTGAAGGCCATAGATTAGGGACATTGATCCACAGAACATGCCATCAATATTTAGCTCATCAATATGGATAATGTTTCTATTCAACACACCCAGCTTGAAAATTACCCCTTCTCTCCACCAGGGTGACGAGCCCCCCCGCTCTTCTTAACGGGGTCTACACAAGTGCTATGCTCATACCCCCAACTTTCTTCTAATTTTCTCAATCTTTGCAGACTACATTTTTGTTTCAGATAAAAAAAAACAAGAGCTGGTTAGAGCCTCTTGCATTGGAACCTAAGATTAGGAATTGTCAAGGGGGTTCCCTGTTCCACCCCGAATAGCTAATGGTTCCCGGGAAGTTGCATCCGGCCAGCCACCACACCGGTCAGCCCCCACACCGATCAGCCACCCCATCCCTTTCTGACCCCAAAAACAGAGCTTGTTTTGTTTTATTACTCTTATATTTAAATTTATGTACCTGCTCCTTTCCTTTACCCACAACAACGGTGATTCTTTCCTCCATGTCAACCTGGACAACTTCGTTTGTTATCTCAGTTTTGAAAGCCAATTTCTCATACGTCCCTTCTCTAGATTGAAAGCTCAGAGTACCATTTCTCTCCAATTTTTCCTCGGCTGCTCGATACATACCGGAGAACCCAGAGGAGTCTTGTTCATGAGCTTTCCTTCATTTTGTTGACAGTGAAATCCAGTTTGTTTTACAGGCTTCATTTCAAATTAACCCGTGCTATCGGTCCTGTTATCAAGTGAAAATAATAAAATATATGCATGCATGTTATATGATTAAATAGGTCACGGCTTTAATTAGTTTAAGGAATAGACTGTGAAAAGGGAAGTAATTAAAAATGAAAGTGATGGGACCTTTTCACTTATATCTAACATTATATTATTAAAATACATATACCAAGGTCAAAAAAATTGAAGGTAAAACAGGATCCACCCATTTCACTTCTACGTTACCAATCACATTTATACAAATTGAGACAAAACTCCTCTTACATACTTATTTCAATTTGTGTGAAATCATTTTTCTAATAAATTACTAAATATACACAATATCCCTTTTTAGTGAATCAAAAGTCTGTGTAGAATATTGGTTATTACATCACCCAGAACCTATTCTTTCTTAAAGTTGACATTATGTAACCACTCCTAAGAATACAACAACAAATGTTGTATATAATGAAATATTTCAAAACTTACCTTAATATACTTACTGGTGTTTCAATGAAATAAATATGTTATTATAATTTAATTGTCATTGATTGTTTAAATGGTAAAGAAAAGAAATGATATGCATGTAATAGAATAAATAAGATGTGGAAAAATAACGGATGTAAAGAATAAGCTCTCACAGGAGAGCACCAACTAATTTTTCAAATAAAAGTGAAAGTAAAGGGCAATTATGTTTTTTCCCACGATGTTTTAAAATTAACTTATTTGGGATTATTGAAATTCAACATCTTAATTTGTCTTTTTATATTTCCATAGTAATTTTGTGTCATGTTCCTCTAAAATTAAACAAAATTCGGTCCTGATTAGCGAAAAAATTCGGTGTAAGATTGTATGCATGAATAAATGTGTTGGCAAAAGAAAAAAAATTATAAATAAATATAAATTTAAATAATCAAATTATTGTTTTATAAAAAAAGATGGTTGAAGAAACTTATCGGGAAAGGCCGTTAAAATTCTTGCTCCATCTACTACCAAACAGGCACAATTAGAAAGGTTGCGCTGTGAATGGAAGGTGTGCATTGAGAAATTTATTTCCGTTTACACCTTATCAAGCTACAGTTCCAAATGTATCCCAAAAGACGACACAATCAACTGTTAATACTCCCTCATGCTCCTGAAATGAAATCTAGTTTGTAGTTAATTTTTTTTAACTAAAGTAGATGTTATTTTAGGAAATGGAGAGGGTATAATGTAACTTGCAAAATTGCTACACATTACAACTGCAAGTCACACTCATTGAGTCCACAGCATAGCACATGAGCTCTTCAAATGTCATATTCTACAGAAGATTTCTCATCGTCAGAGCATTCTGAAGCTGTGCGAGGTTGCTTTACACTTGCAGAACCATTCTTCAGCCTCACACACCCAGCAAAGCAGCTTGATGCAAGATTCCACATTCTGCATCACATTTAAAATAACCAGGGAAAAGAGCATCATCTGGACCTGAATGTGATTTTCATAGGACCCAAAGCTTCAAATTTGCAACAATTTCATCAGGGATAGAGGCATAGTAAGGTCAAACTAGAAATGAAAAAGTGTCAGCTTCTTCAGATGGTAACGTAATGAGAAAAATTGCTAGAACCACCCATACTATGAGCTCATCATCATAAGCAATCATGTTAGTAGCATACATCCATTTGACACCCTTTCTTTAAGAAAATACTTGACCGTTATCTTCAACGAAAGTGGCAAGACATATTGTCAAAATTACACTAAATTCACTTGATACAATAACTACATCAGAATTCTTGCAAACTCCCGAGAATAATCTAATTATGCGACTCGGTTAGCATCTAAACAGTTTGATTCATCTTTGCTTTGGGTTTAAAGAATCCTTTTCCCCTTTATTTTGCAGACTAGACAAGGAGGTAAAAACTCAACCCAGTGAACAAAGAAATCAAAATCAACGGATATGTATTCCTCTGAGGTTGGCATAGTAACTGTAGAAAACTTCCAGTATTATATAAAGTACCAATGGATTTGGATTTGATGCGCTTCTTTAGAATAGTGCACAGTGTGAATATCTTATTTTATTATTAATCAACACGCCATATGAATATGTGTGTGTGCGTGTATTAACGTCTTTTACATCTCCTCTTTATAAATAAGAAAAGAAATACACATGGTACACTACTCTAAAGATGTACACCAGATCCTTTCCCCTGTATCTACCTCACATAAAACATATTCAAGTTCTCAGAATGCCCTTATTGGATTTTCTCAGGTTCTGCTCTTATTCTGGGGTCAGAGAGTTAAGACAAATTTAACCAAATTTGCATCATAATGTGCTTCATCAGTAGCCACTAGCATATAATCTGACTAAACCATCGGAACTGGAGAGTGGAGAGGTATAGTGGCCGATCTCAGTAAACCCACAACATCATGTAGTTTTACACATATCAGCCCCCAATAACATGATATCTGATAAAGAATTTGACTAAGTGTTAGAATTCAAATTTGATAGTTTCCTATAATTTTGCCTAGATAAGTGCTTTTCTGTTTATATTCCCTGATTCTAGGGATTTATGATTGATTATGCAGTTATGATTGATTGTAATCAGATTGATTGTCCTTCCCTTAATAGGATAATCAATCTACTCTATATAATGTACACTCCCTAGCAATAATATCAATAATCAGAGATCATTTTACGCTCTCATTTCAATATGGTATCAGAGCAATCAGAAACTGAGAGCAAAGAGACGAGGACTTCCCTGTTCGAGCGTTCTTCAGCTTGAGTGGCCGAGAGCGAGAGAGACGAGGACCTCCCTGAGTCCTCTGTCCGAGTGTTCGTCAGCTTGAGAGGCCGGGAGTACCTGAGAGGTCGACAGGATCTGAGAGGCAGAGAGAGAGCAAGAAATCGAACCAGAGACAGTGCGAACGCGAGAGAGAAAGAGGATCGGATGTCACTGTATCTCCCAAATAGGAAGTCCGTTGACGTCACCGCCTTCACCAACCGCTGCAGGAGCCGCAGATCGGCCAGTCCACGGAATCCGACCGCATTCTGAGCCGCACATGGATCTCACGCGCCGACGTCCTCAGCAGCGCGTGACAGTCACGCGCCACCGTCTCCCCTCACGTGCCACCGTCAACTTTTGTCCAGAAAATGAATCCCATTGACTTTCCTCCTCTTTTCGGATCTTTTCCAAGTTGCCCAACCAATATAAGCACAAATCCTATGGCGTTAGCAAGTGGTACAAGCCTTGAAACTCACATAAATTCCCTTCATCTACCCCATCTTCAACCAAACCAGAGATGGCCCAGGAAGTATCAACTGCTGGAGAAAATCAAACAATGATTATTAACCATAAACTCAATGGCAGTAATTATCTACAATGGTCCCAGAGTGTGTTGATGTATTTAAGAGAGAGAAGAAAGGAGAAATATATCAATGGCAAGGCACCTCAACCTATTCCAACAGACCCAAGCTTCGATACGTGGTTTGCAGAATAATCAGGTAATGACTTGGTTATGTAACTCTATGACCCTTGAAATTAGTGAAGGTTATCTCCTTGCCAGGACGGCGAAGGAAATATGGGATGCAGCAAAATGCACATACTCCACCTTTGACAACACTGCAGCTCTTATTCAATTAAAGAGGCAGCTTAGGGATCTGAAACAAGGCAACTATACCGTGACTCAATACTACAGCATCTTGATGCGAATATGGCTATAGCTGGGAAACGGGCTGGCCCGTCGGCCCGCGGGCCAGCCCGTATCAGCCCGAGGGCTGCACAGCATCGGGTTGTGCAGCCCGACCTCTAACGGGCTACCAAATTGGCAGCCCGGGCCCAATGTGACGGGTTGACGGGCTGACCCGTCAACCCGTCATATATTTATTTTTTAATTTTAAGTAATATTATTAAAAATATAGGATAAAATTTAAAATTAGAATCGGTCAACAAAAGAAAATGAGTTTTTAAAACTTTACAAAACCTGTGCATAAATGTGAGTTGTCATGTCAGGGGGGTTGGGAGTCGTTGGGACTTGAGATAGATAGAGTCATAAAGATGGACAGATGGTAATAATTTGGGTGTGGGTGTTGGGAATGAAGAGATGGCAAATGAGATAGATGAGGAGATGGCAAATGGCAATAATGGGGCGCAGTGTCAGGTACTCAGGTTTGCAATATAGGTGTGGGGCCAAGGTACTCGAGTTGAGGGGAGACTTTTCTCTTATTGATTTGGGAATCCGGAAGCTATTGGAAGGAGATGACGAAGGCAATGGAGATTGGAGAAGAATCAATTAAATGAATTCATGAACGGGTCTCCTGAGAGCAATAGAAAAGTAGCGCCGACGTTCGTGTGCAGCTGGGTGGGCGGCTCAAGGCGTGCAGTGCTGAGCTTTTCATATTTGGACGGCTGGGTGCAGTGCTGAAGCTGCAGTGCTTAGCTTTTTGGGAAGAAGAAAAATAGGTAGGGCGCTATTGAACCACCGGAAGCCTAAAAGACATCTATCAGACTTTTTATTTTTTAAAATAAAAAATGGGCTAGCTCGCCAGCCCACGGGCTAGCCCGTATTAACCCGTGATATATCTGGTCCGGGCCTGTGCGGCCCGAACTTTGACGGGCTGCTAAATGTGCAGCCCGAACCCTCACAAGCCCGCGCGTTGGCGGGCCTAACCCGCGGGCTCAACCCATTTTCCTAGTGCTAAATATGGCAACAGCTTGATCTTTTTGAAGTTCACCCATGGAAAGATGTTGATGATGCCCAGTATTTCAAGCAATTGGTAAAGAAGGACCGTACGATTGACTTCCTGCTAGGTCTTACAGATGCGTTTGAGGAAGTAAGAGGCAGGATTATGGGGTTAAAACCAATGCCTTCATTGTTTGAAGTCTTTAACATGGTGAAGTTTGAGGAGAGCAGAAGACAACTCACCCAAGGTACTCAACCACTTGGGGAAGGCTCAGCATTGGCCGCTAAAGGCCCTCACTCATATGAGCATCACGAGAAGAAAGGCAACAAATGGTGCAATCACTGCAACAAGAAGGGACACACCAGAGACGAGTGCTGGAAACTACATGGAAAGCAGTCTAATGGGAGACCAAAACCTCGACAAGATGTAAAGAGTCATCACACCTCATCTGAAGAGAAAGAGGACGAGGGAGAACGCCTGAGTAAAGAAGAGCTACAGATATTGCGAAGGATACTTGACAAACAAAATACGTCAAAACCTAGCCCCAATGTGAACTTAGTGCAGTCAGGTAACTCTATTATAGCTCTTAATGCAATGATGACTAGTGCAGACACGTGGATAGTAGACTCTAGAGCAACAGATCATATGTCTGGTAACAAATTTTTATTTAAAGGGATCAAGTACTTCCATGAGAATCTCCGAGTAAAAGTAGCTAATGGTTTATATACAAAGGTTGAAGGGATTGGGACTGTAGTGTTATCTGAACATCTTGAAATTCACAATGTATTATTTGTGTCTGCTCTCACATGCAATTTAATCTCTGTGAGCAAGATCACTACTAATCACGATTGTTAGGTGATGTTTAACTCGAAAAGTTGTGTGTTTCAGGATTTGACATCGGGGAGGAGGATTGGAATCGCTGCTAAGGAATGGGATGGACTCTATTATCTAGATGGTTCAAGCATTGAGAAGAATAAAGCAAGGAAAGCATTGGCTAGCTCCAACTATGATAATAAAGATGTACATTTGTGGCACACTAGGTTAGGCCACCCCAGTTTTAATTACATTAAGCATGTATTTCCAAATTTATTCAATAAAGATTCTACTCCTTTTCATTGTGAAACCTGTCAATTGGCCAAACACACCCGATCTTCTTATCCTAAACAGAACTACAAGCCTACAACACCGTTTACCTTAATCCATAGCGATATATGGGGTCCTGCTAAAATAAAAACCCTAAACCAAGAAAGGTGGTTTGTCACATTCATTGATGATCATACTCGAATTACTTGGGTATACTTGATGAGAGAAAAATCTGAAGTGCTCCAAATATTTAAAAATTTTCACTCCTTTGTCCACACCCAATTCCACACCTCCATCAAAGTGTTACGGAGTGACAATGCCAAAGAATACTTGAGTCGACCCTTTAGAGAATTTCTTGATCAGCAAGGAATTCACCATCAAACCTCCTGTGTATACACACCTCAACAGAATGGAGTTGCTGAAAGGAAAAATAGGCATCTTTTGGAAGTAACCCGAGCTCTTATGATCGAACGAAATGTTCCCAATGTGTTTTGGGGGGATGCTGTGTTAACTGCCGCTTATCTCATCAATCGAATGCCTTCCAAAATTTTTAACTTTAGCACTCCTATTCAATGCCTCCTTGAAACATATCCAAACTCTCCTCTCATATCTGCGATACCCCAGAAAGTGTTTGGATGTGTAGTATTTGTGTATAACCATCATGGGGGAAAACTAAGCGCTCGGGCTGACAAATGTATCTTCTTGGGATACTCTACTACACAAAAGGGCTACAAGTGCTATTGTCCTACTACTCGGAAAATGACAGTATCCAAAGATACAGTTTTCTATGAGGATGATGCCTACTACCCCAACTTACCCATTCAGGGGGAGAACAATGGTGTCGAATGGCTAATTTGGGAACCTGAAATCCCGACAAACCAGCTTGAAAACCAGCCTGAAAATCCTACAGAACTTGAGATCCCAAATATACCTATACCAACAAACCAACCTGAAGCAGAACCTGCAACCCTAGCCCCTCCAAACATAACCCAAATCGAAGAAAATGATGCTGAGATTGATACTGGGGTAACTGGACAACCTAGCCCTGATGGGGTGACGTCAGAGGATCAAGAGGAAGAAAGCAACAATAGAGTTCCGAACATTCCAAGGCAGCACCATGACTCTAACCCGGCGTCAGATTCTGAGGAGTTGGGCTGGCCTATTGCACTCAGAAAAGGGGTAAGATCTTGTACTCAGCATCCCATTCAAAGATTTGTCTCATATGGCAATTTGTCTGCTAGAATGCAGAGTTTTGTGGTGAATAGTGCACAGGTCAAAGTACCAGATACATTCCAACAGGCCATGTCCAACCCTAACTGGAAACAAGCAGCGGAAGAAGAATTGAGGGCCCTAAAGGAGAACAAAACATGGGAGATTACCACTCTTCCTAGGGGGAAGAAACCAGTAGGATGCAGGTGGATCTTCACTCCAAAATTCAATCCAGATGGAAGCATAAACAAATACAAAGCAAGGCTAGTTGCAAAGGGGTACACCCAGACACAAGGAATTGATTATCAGGAGACCTTTGCACCAGTAGCA
>JANTPZ010132508.1:0-10444 GCA_025593235.1 Vachellia pachyceras
ACTAAAGAGGTAGTAGAAGTTGCAAGGAGTAGAGAAATGGAAAGAGATGGTTGTTTGGGTGTGTTTACCTTGAGATTGTGTGAGCTTTCTTCTTCTTCCTCTTGAGAGCTTGAAGGTGACGGTTTTGGAGCTTGGAAAGAGAGAAATTCCAGACCATGAGAGAGGGAGAGAGTGACGAAATTTGAGAGGAAATGGTCACTTAAAAGCCCTCTTGAAAAATGAGTGGTTGTGGTTAATTCTTGGGGACCAAGTTTGGGAATACTTGATGGAGGTTGTGCCACATGTCCCATTTGAATTTCTTGCTGAAAAGTGACTTTTCAGACTCCCCTAGGTGTCTGGTTGCTGGCCGGGTCTCTGCCCGGTCCAGTTACTTGATCCGGTGGCACGCATTTCCGTAAAGTAACCTTTACGCAGGTAACTACCTTTTTACTTTTCCGGAGACTTTATCTCTCATGTGGAACCATTCTCTAGGCCTCCTTGCCTAGGTGGCATCATGTCCTAGCCCATAGCATCTCCGGGTTTTCCTCATAACTCGTCAAGATTCCTCAATTTGCATGCAACACCGTAAAACGGGCTCCCAGTGGCCAATTTGACTTAAGGGCATGGAAAAATTCTTCTATATTTTTCCCTGATACTCAAGCCCTTTTTCGTTCCTCAAAATTCTTCCCAGATTTTCCGAAATTAATTATCTAAGAAAATCCTTTTTCGAGGCTTTCGGGCACTGTTGATCTCTGTACTTTGAAACTGCCTGCACCGGATACTGGGTAATAATTTTATTAATTACTTTATAACCCAACTAAACTTTTCTCAGTTCGGGTCTCCGGCATTTGAGGACTCCTTCTACCTCGAATAATTATTTCTCAGTCTTTTAGTCCTCTAAAAATCCTTAATTACGAAAATGCCATTACTCTTTATACTTTCCACATATTTACCAAAATACTACTAGCTTCCTTATCTTTCTCATATTTGCCAATACGCCATCACTTTTTCTACTTTTTCTTAATTATAACCTTGCCCTTGGTTGACTTTTGACCACATTACCAAAATGTCCTTATTATTTGATGATATTTTGTGCCCTGGCCCTTTCTAATCAAAATGACCATTTTACCCTTGTCATTTGTGCCAAATGACCATTTTGCCCTTTGGTTATTTTACTTAGAATTCTCAAGACTGGGGACTTAGTCGATCATCCTTTTTTTTCTATAGGCATTTTTCTTTCTATTTTTCTTATTTACGGGGCTCAAATCATTTCGTAATTCATCGATTTGACCTTTATTTTTGTATACAAAATTTGGGATATTACAAGGGGCAAAGTCCTGAATTTTGCCCACACTGGTAAAATAGAGCAGTGTTGTTAATTAGACGTGAGTAGTATTTGTATAATACTATAATTTTTAATATATTTGAAAAACACTATCCATTATTTTAAAGTTGATAACTTCATAATGAAGTTTTTTTTTGTGGGGCCAGACTCAAGACAAAGTTGGCCAAACTCATGATCCATTATTTCTGTGGCTCTTTTCCTTGAGTCTAAAGAAGGAAGATTACTACTTCCCTATTTGAAGGAAGTATCGATCATATGAAGAAATTTCTCTCTCCTTCTCCTTCAACTGAAATTCCTTTCATGCATGCTAACCATGACGTAGGATTGAAGTTCACCATGTTGGGTGACATGTAGTTATTAAAATATAAGGTCCCACATTCAATGACAGAGGATAGAATAAAGGCATATAATATCAAGGAGAGTCCTGTCAGATAAGTTTAAGCTAGTTTGATAGAAAGACAATCCTAACGTACGTATATAATTAATCTATTCTGTCATTGGCAATCTGTTTCCATCCATCTCTTATTGTGCGGACGATATGAAGGAAAATTGGACGAAAACGAGAAATAAGCCCAAGGTCAAATTCAACTTTCACTACTGTAGAAGGTATTTTTACGACCCTTTAACATTTATTTGATTTAACAGACGTGTTAACCTGTAGGATTTCATGTTATTTTAACATATTTCCTAGTATTTTATCCACTTTTAATATATTTGTGAACCTTTTGACTCTCATTCTTGTTGAATATATGCTTATAGAATTTATCCTTTTGCAAGGTATATTTTGATAGACTAATGATATGTTTCAAGCCAATTGGAAATACCTTGAAGGCATGTGGAGACAAAAGTTGATTCAAAAACACATTGAAAAAATCAAAGAAGACTAAATGGAGGTCAAATTATGGATAAAAAACTTCATTTGAGGTGGAAGAACATATTTTTCTAGAGACAAAATGAGTTGTGGCACATTTTATCTTAGTTGTAGCTTAACTAAAAGAAAGGTAAATTCCGCCGCAGCTCGATCAAAACAGTTTCGCCGCGGATCAGTTGTTGACAGTAAAACTCATAGTAGCATTAAGTCAGCAAAATTTAGGTTTTAAATCCTCCAACTCATGGAAGGCCGTCATTATGCACTTCTTGGACATTTTGGGAGAACTTCTCTACCAGGCTTTGGTAGTCTTTGAGGAGATTCAAGTGGAGATTGAAGATTTTAATATATTCAAGCTCATTTCCTTTGGTTTTTCTGACTCCTTTCCCTTTCTTCTTCCATTTTCTGATATGGTTGTTATGATTGAATATGTTTGTGACTGTTTCATGAACATGGGAAGTTACACTTTTTATTTTAGGATTATATATTTTGAACCTTTATATGGAATTATGGATTAAGACTTGATGACCCCTCTATTTTAGTAGTTAATGATATGTATGTGTTGATTTTATCCTTTGCTTAATGCTTATAAGTTTGGCCACCATTAAGATTGAGTTGTTCATTTGGGTTATGCTTGAGAGAGATAATCTAAATGTAGAACTTAGTTAAAATCATGCTTGAGTTGAAGTTTACTTGTTAAATGGATAGTTGACGGATGAACCGTTAGTCGCCTTAGATCAGCATAAAAAAATTTAACCGAATTTATATAATATAGTTGCAATCCGGGTCGTATTACTATGAAGAGTCGAAAATGAAATTAAGTACTAGTAAATAAATGCAAGCAACCTATCAAAGCAAAGTGAATATTTTTAATACAAATGAAAGAAGTGCTATAAAAAATCAAAAGCAAATACAAACTACTAAAAAATGAAAAGACTAATAAACAAAAAAAACAAAACAAAAAAAATGAAAACCAAGAAAAAGCTTAACAAATGAATATCAATCAATGTTACTTGACAATTAACCACTAGAGAACCGATTCCTTGGCTTCCTGGCAATAGCGCCACTAGACGGACGGACTGTTAGTCACCTTAGATCCGTGTTAAAAATTTAACCGAATTAATGTAATATAGTTGCAATCCAGGTCGTATTCACTTTGAGGAACCGAAATGAAATTAAGTTCTAGTAAATAAATGCAAGCAACCTAAACTAAAAACTAATTTGAGGAATTGCAAACTAAATATTACGAATTAAAATTGAAAAGGAAATACTTCTTTTTGGTATTTTTATATTTAAAAATGATTAAAATGAATTATGGTAAAATGAAGAAAAAGGAAAGAAAAATATAAATGAAATATAAGTATAAACGATGCTAATAATCAATCTTCCAATTCAACAATGCAGATAATCCTCACTTCAATAGATATGGGAGTTAAAATAATGAATTAAGAATTATAATTAAGCTTTAATCCAACAACCGAGCCACCTCGAATTGTCACAAAATATTTTCTAAAATTTCAAATTACTAACTGGAACCAGAATAGTAAAATAGAATTAAGGATGATAACAACCAATGGTTAATTGTAACTTTAAATTTAAAATAACAGAATTAAAGCTAGTAAAAGACAATATGATTTAAGATTTTAAGCTACTTTAGAAAATCACAAAATATTAACTTTAAAATCAATACAAATGTCATACCATAACATTATTATTGGAATTAAAGTTATAATTAGTCCAATATCAAATGATAAATAATAATCCAGTTATAATAATCTTCAGAATATAATCAGATTAAACAATAAAAATTATTCCAATAATTAGAAAAACTATCATAAGATATACGAATTGTTAAACAATTATTGGATAGAAAATTAAAATAATTAAAACTTCTGAAGATTCAAGCTTCTCCATTCCCCTTGAACTAAAGAATGATAAAGTTAGCCAAGAATTGCCATGAAAAATTCCAGATTAAACATCCTCCCCATCATCTTCTTCAACGCAGCAGCACAGCAACGGCGACGGAGAGATCTGTGCAGCAGCTTCTGCAGAGCGACGGCGAGATGGGCTGCAGACGCGACGGACAAATGGCTACGAGAAGGGATTATGCACGGTGATCGATGAAGCTGGTGATGTTTGCTGGAGGCGGGGTGAATGGCTGCGAGAGAGTGGGATTGATGATTGATTGGCTAAAGCTTCCCTGCTGATGCTCCCTCCACGCGGCGCTAGATGAATAATGTATGAGAGGTGTGTGTTGGATGATGGTTCCAGGCGGCAGCTTGTGGTCTCCTGGATGTGGTATGGCGTGATTGAATAATGAATGGTGGCGGCGTGATTGTATCCTCTGGAGGTGGTGGGTATATATATACACCCAAAAAGTCTAACCTACAACCAAAAAAATAAAATAAAATATAGTATAGTATAATAAATGAAAAAAATAAAACAAAATAAAGTAAAGTAAAACAAAATGATTTATGAGTTTGGTCCTTGTCTGCATTTTTTCTTGAAATTATCTTTTGATCTCAATTTCTTTCAAGAATATCCTTAATTGGCTTTAATTTCATATAATTATCATTAATAATAATTAATGCAATTAAACTCAATAAAAACCCAAGAATAACACTAAAGTCCCCTAAAATGCTACAATTTCACTTGATAAAATTCAATTGATTCAATAGTTTGTTGGTAAAATAGAGATATATTTACCAATCTTGCATTGTCATATTGAGATTGATGCCTAAAGTTGATTTTTATTATTTGTACCAAGAGATTGTGCATTTTAATGGAAAGATAAACTTGCTTTTGCCTTGAGAGAGCTTTATCAAGTGATTTTGAATCATGAACTAGCACATGTATTCTTTGAAACGCTATTTGAGATGATGTTAATTAAGTTTTATAAAATGCAAAGGTGAGAAATAATCCTATGCGCCATTCAACACTTAAATTGAAGAATCACTTGTTTATATATTCATTTTTTTAATTTTAGTAAAGATTTATTTCATATTTTCCCTTTACTTGAAATATTTGGCCACCCAAATTCTTAACCAATTTTTGGAACTAAATCCACGTGGGAACGATACTTTCTCATCACTTTATTACTTGATACAACCCGTGCACTTCTGGAGCGAACAAGGAATGAGAGGGCTGTAAAACAAAACGCATGCACAATGAAGCTCTGGTGGTAAGTCATAGTTTATATTTTGATGTGTTGTCATCCTTGACGCCAAATGGACCTTAGATGACAAGTTTTCATTCGAAGTTCTGACAAGTTATAATTCAAAGTTATCCTTTAAATTTTCAGAAGTTGTCCAAAATCAAAGAACAACTCGTTAAAATTTAAATGACAACTTGTCAAAATATATTTTTGGAAGAAGTTGTCATTATTCAACAACCATTTAAAGAACTCGTTCTCAAAATATGAACGACAACTTGTCATTGAAGCATTGACGTCAGCAAATAACTTTTTAAAGTTCAAATTACGACTACCAACTTCTTAATATGTTCAAATTTATACTTTCATAACATCATTACAATTTAAATGCCCTTAACTACATGGCTTTCAACGTAAGTAATTAATGGCAAACTATAACCATATAGTTCCCATCTCCAAACCCATGGAAGTACCATTACCTATGTATATTGTTCGACATACAAGCACGCCAATGTGCAGAAGAAATAGTTTGCTCAATCCGATTTGGAGAGATTAAATATCTATCTAGCAGCAGGAGCACTAAAGCTTGAATCAAATTGAACATTAGCACTTATAGCCAAGGAACTGCTTGAATTGGTGTTGTGACTGGCGCCTTCTATTATTCTTATCTCAATTGCCAAACATTCCCTTAGGTCAACTACTACTTGGCTTATATCAGGCCTATGAATTGCCTGAGGTGCGGTGCACGACATGGCTAGCTTAAGAAATTTCCAAGCAGAATCAACACTGTATTGTTCTTTTAATAACCTTGGATCAACAATGGAGTTGATATCTTTGCTTTCAACTTTTGGGGAAACCCAGTTAATCAAAAGACTTGAGGAATTGTCTGGTTGTCTTTTTGCTGCTGGTTTTCCTGTCACTAGTTGTAGCAAAATTATTCCAAAACTATAAACATCACTCCCTTTTGTAAGGTTTCCAGACTTTTGAAATCTGTCAAGAGAGACAAAAAAAATAATGCTACTAATTGTTAGATCTCAAAATTATGTCTCCATTTTAATATTTAGTTGTACAGTCATACATCCAAGTTGTGAGTTATTAGAAAAATTCTAAGACCAATTTCAATGAGAAAAATTTCTTCCCTGATATTTTAGTTCTTTCTAAATACAACTTCAGTTTGTGACCGTCTTCTATATATAATTCATGCCCTAAAAAATAAAAGAAAAACTGAAAAATCAACTATTAAATAAAATGAGATTAATTTTTACAATTGAAATTAGTATTCATTTACAATATATTATCTCTGTAATTAATGGATTGATTTTCTTATTTCCAATCTTACACTAATTTGATGTGTTTCCTGATTGACGAGTAATAACAACAAATCTTATCCCATTTTTAAGAATTGACTACATGATTCACATAACTTTAAGATGCTAATGGAAAGCCTCATGTGTCTGTATATATTCTATAAATAAAAATACTCACTCAGGATCAAGGTAACCAAATGTCCCAGCAGGACGAGTAGAAACATGACTATCAATATCATTTGCAAAAGCTCTAGACAGTCCAAAGTCAGCAATCTTAGCTTCTATGTTCTTGTCCAGTAGAATGTTGGAGGCCTTAAGGTCCCTGTGTATGATTGCGGGCTTACAACCATTGTGCAGATAATCCAATCCTGCAATTTCATTCATTATGAATTTACGTTAAAGAAAATAGTGGATTAATGACAGAATTTGATGATTCTGTTGTGAAATAGACTGCCACTGATTGATTAGTGACGCAATTCCATCGCTAACTTGACCTACCATAGAAATTCCATCTCTGATTTGCTGCTTTTTTTGTTATAGTCCGAATTCCAATTGTTACTGAATGTAATTTATTTATTTTTATATTCAACTAGAATATCATATATGATTTACTTAACATATATCTGCTGCTTTCTCCATACAACTTGAAAAATCCTACAGTACATCAACATATACAATTTTTCTTACCATACGCTGCATCCAATGCGATTTGAAGTCTGTCTTTCCATTTCAATTCACCTCCTTTGTTACCTGTAGAATCAGTATGATTATATTTTGTTTTACACATGCCTTTAATAGGCCTTATAAATGACATGATTTATTACACTCGTCTTAAATTTTAGAGTTAAAAGTCATTTTTATTCAAAAACTATTCAAGTAGAATTAAGGAGATTTGGAAGTTTTTATTTACTTAATATCGTCTAGAAAGTGTTAAAAATGAGTAATGTTAATAATAAAAAAAACTACCTTAAAAATTTAAAAACTAACACGGATCATCAATGGTTTTTAAGAGTGGTGGGAGTTACTTCTTTCTAACACTTTTAGAGCTATATTAAACTAAAATAAACTTTTGAAAAGCCACATCTACTTTGTGAATACTTACAAAGCAAAAAATGACCAATAACCCTGAATTTGAAAAAAGATATTTTAATACCAATATATTGGTTGGATTGCTATAAATGCTAAACATTGAGATATGTATAAACAAGTTTTGGAAACAAAAATTTTGTACTTAATAAATAATGATGGAGGTTCCCATTAGCCATATATTCATATATTAATGCCCTGACATCGCTTTCTTCGCAATAGCCAATCAGAGAAACTAAGTGTCTATGATGAACAACCATCAAAAGTTCCACCTGCAATTGAAATTTAACTTTACCATTTAGTATATGATAAGGAACCAATATAGCAAAAAAAAAAAAAAATCATGTTCATAACTAAATGTCAGACAAAATAAGGTAATAAAAAATAAGGCTATTAAATTTCGATTTCACCTCTGAACGAAATTCTCTATGACCTTGAATTGATGAATAAGAAAGTAACTTCACTGCAACTTGAGTGCAATTCTTAAGGGTCCCTAAATAAACTTTTCCAAATCCACCTTCTCCAATCAAGTTTTGGAAGTTATTAGTGATCTCAAGGACATTGGAGTAAGCAAAAATGCGATTTCTTAGTTCTGGTGCTTCTTGCTTTGTAGAAATAACTGCAAATATTTATAAGGATAATTAGAACTGCGAGCTCTCTATAAATGTAGGACTTATTTGATTATATACCTCGAAGTGAATGATGTATTAGGAGAAAATGATTTCGTAGGTATTTATATTTTTCCTCAATTTTTGGTTTGGTATCGATATGTTTTTTTTCTCTTAATTAAATTCTTTAACTAAATTAGCACTGTTAGCTCTTGTATATACCGAGCTACTAGTGCTAACAGAACAAAAAGGCAAACGACATCAGCTGAGTAAAATTAAATGATTTAATTAAGAGACAAAAACATTCACATACCAAATTAAAAATTAGGTGAAAGTTTATGTTTCTGCAAAAATGATTTTCCAATTAGCGAGTACTTATATCTTATAACTTTCATTCAGTGACATGTTACATGAGCGCATCATCATCATTATCATACTACAAAGTACTAGTATTTTATTCGTACCTTTCAGTTTTTTAATTTTGAAGATCCAAATTCCCAGAACAATCAAAATCACAACCGTCAAAGCTGAAACTGCTGCTATGAGTGGAACAAGGAACTTGTGCTTTTTGCATGGATCCTTCAGATAAAGATTAGGATTATCTTCCAAACTGAAAGAGATAAGTCAAATGTGTCGGTAACTGTTTTATCTGATAATTCTACTTATGTTCCATCAATAACATCAAGAAAAGTAAGAGCCAATCAAGAATTAATATACAGCACAGTAATTCAAGTATATGATATTTGCAAAATGATTCTAGTTTAATTAAAAAAAGGGAAATTTATTCTGAGGTCCCATTGACAATATGATGTCATTATATTGATAACAGCATGCGTTGGTGTTGGCAACACCATATGCAATGGTAATGATAACACCATACGCTGATAATGACAACATGAGGTCTTACCTTGGGACCTTAAAATAAATATTTTCATCCATAGAACCTTTTCATAAATAAGTTTCTTATTTTGAACCTCAAACTAAAATTTTCAATTAAAAAAATGCAGTCAGAGCTGATGAGCAACTGGGATAGCTAGATTGAAGATGGGAAACCTCATTTCCAAATTTGACTTTTCTTTGAGGGCCTTGGGAACTGAACCTGTAAGCCTGTTGCCACTCAAGTTACTGCAAATTTATCATGTGATCCTCAAATTATTAAGGGATATAAGGGGAAAAGCATAATATTAATGTGTAATATTTGGTAAAACTTACAGAATTGTCAACTCTGGCAATTTAGCAAGAAATTCCGGTATTGATTCTGATAAGTCATTGCTTGATAAATCCCTAAAACAGAACAATATTTTTACATGACAAGAGTCTTATACTTAAGGTTTTGTCCTAATTATTAAATCATTATATACTTACAAGGACTCTAACGCTGTAAGTTGTGAAAATGAAGCAGCTATTTGTCCTCTTAACTTGCTGGCGCTCAAGTTTCTGCTTATGTTCATGATTAAGATATATACTTGCTAAGGTAAGAGGAGATGGAGAAGTTTGTGAAGTATATAATTTAATTTCAACAACGTCCGGACAAAAAAAATTTACAATGAATTTTTTTCAATGAGTGATGGCATAATTAAATTTTAGAAGGTATAAAAGTAGACGCAATGATTCCATTTTAAATCAATTAACTGTTTTTATTAACACTACCATTAAAAATTTTAACAATAAACCTCTTTCTTCCTCCAATCTTTTAACGGTCAACATGGATCAATTTAATGGTAGTGTTACAATTCTCCGTTTTCAAATAAATATTTCTATTTTACACCATTCGAAACATAATATCTTAAACACTAGTAGAGAAAAAACTCCGTTGTTAAAATTATAACTTAACTCTATAAAATTAATTACTGATACATTTGAATTAACACCAAATTAAGGGTTTGTCTGCATCCTCTTCCTGAAACATAGGTATGATTTCAAAACCTAGGTTAATCTAGATTTTGTCCAAGCATAATAAATTTTTAGAAAAGCTATTTTGGTTATAAAATCTCGGTTTGAAACCTAGGTTTTGAAATTTAAGTTTCCTCTTTCCTACTATTTCCTACTTTTTCATCTTTCCTCTTTTCTACTTTTTCTTTCTTTCTCTTCTATCTTTCC
>JANTPZ010132516.1:0-11802 GCA_025593235.1 Vachellia pachyceras
TAAATATTTTCAACCTTCAGTCTTTAAAATTCCATAATTCCTTATCCAGACCGAATTTCAACAATCGGTTGAATTTCTGGTAATCAGTGAGTTCTGCTCTATCTTTTGGGCATCTGTGACTTTTTCTGATTTCTGGTCAACTGTTTGACTTTGACTTTGACTTGGTCAAATGACCAAAATGCCCTTACACTTTCTCTTAATGATCAAAATGCCCTTTGACAGTCTAACTTCTCATAAATTCTCATTTTGCCCTTAAACTTTTGGCCCTTGATCTTTTGGTTTCTGACCCCTTGAGCACTTCCCAGGAGGTCACCCATCCTGAAATTGCTCCCGGGACGAGCACGCTTAACTTTAAAGTTCTTACCGACTTCCATCCACCAGGCCAAATCTGATTCTGCGACTTCCGGCCCAACACCAATCAACTTTTTCCATACTTTCTATCCGTGGGCTCTAACTTGACTTTTGACTACTGGTTTGACCTCTTTTATCTAATGACCATATTGCCCTTGATCTTTTTTTTAATGACATTTATGTCCCTGGCTTACATCCTTAAAAAAATCTCAAAGCCTTAGGACTAAATTGACCAGGGTCTTTTTGGTCCTCCGACATCTTTTCTTTTTGTACTCTTATTTCTGGGCCTTGTCTTATCTTCTAACGATTCGGCCTCTTTGTTAGTTTACACAAAAGTGTGGATGTTACAAGTTCTTTCCTTTATTTACCATGCAGTGAGAATAAACATAATGGATGGTCCTCTACAATGGTGGCATGGAAGACGGGTCAAAATGCAAGCCCTGTTCTTCCTGAAACTCTTCACCTGGCCTCAATGCCTCAAATATCTTTGCATTTCCAAGGTCTTTTAGTACCTTATCATAACCTCCCGTACCCAGATAAACATTCAACAACTCAGTAGAAATATTAATCCGACTACCCCGCATGACCATCTGCAGCCCATATTATATAACTTTCTTCTTATTTCCAACAACGTTCTTTTCCACCATATTATTATAGATGACTCTAACCATGTCAGGATTAAAAGGAGTTTGCAATGAAATCAGATTGTTATAGTGTTCCAAATATTCCTTGACATCCTGTCCTAGCAAACCACTTATATGATCCAGATCCACATAAACAGCAGGGCACAAATCTCTATCTTTAAACTTGAAAGGGGAATTAATCATTACCGAACTGACATTGTAGCCCTGAGGAGCCTCTGGAATCTCCGGTTGAGACTTCTTTCCCTTCTTAGACCCTTTCTTCCAAGATGATGAAGCCACGTGAGTGGGGCAGCCACTTTCGGTCTCTGAATCAGAATGGTGATTGGTAGGAGTAGGCTCTGGCTGTGATGAAGTGTCCACCATGGGTGCTTTGCCCTTATCTTTCTTACTCAGAATGGATTTTGGAAGCCCTGTTCTTGGTCTCCTAACCAGAGGAGTCTCTGTTTCTTCCTCGGAAGGTTCGGCAATACGTACACGCTTGGAAGGAGTTTGAGACCTTGATTTTGATGACTTTCCGGCAGTAACTTTGGTGTGTGCCATTGAAAAATTGGATCAAAGTGCACGAAAATGGAATTTTTGGCTGAAAAGAGAGTGACAACGTTGAATGGTTTAGAGAGGTGATTAGGTAATGAAAATGAGTTAATAATGGTGGAATGTAGAGGGGTTTTTACGGGTTTGATGTGAATGAAAGGATACGACGGTTTCGAGCAGTTTAACGGTTGAAAATGAAACGAATTTGAGAGAACTCGAGTTAGGAAAACAGAGGTTAGGGTTCGAGTTATGGCAGAAAAGGGGAAATATAGCTTCTAAGTGATGGAACTCGAGTTTTGGATTCCAGGACTCGAGTTTCATTGTGAGAAAAGTGATTTCTCAGTTATGGAACTCGAGTTTTGGTTTCTCAGAACTCAAGTTTCGAGAGGCAAAAATAACTAACAGTTAAGAACTCGAGTTTTGGTTTATCAGAACTTGAGTTTCGTGACTCCCATATGAACAGACGCCTCAGAACTCGAGTTATAGGCCTATGAAGGAAAAATGCGTACCTGAACTTGAGTTGCCATTTTCCAGAACTCGAGTTGCCTTAACTTGCATGCCAGAACTCGAGTTTTCTCTTCCAGTTTTCTGAGGTAGTGATGGAACTCGAGTTGTCTCTTGTCAGAACTCGAGTTTCAAGCCTCTGTATCACAACTCGAGTTTCTGAGCTTTGCTTCCTTGAATTTGTTTCTGGCACTTACACAGAAGCGTGCAAAATTCACTTAAAACACTCTGATGCTTAAGTTAGTATAATCAATCATCAAAACAATGGTAAATCAACATTACTTACAGTTCATTGGGATTCACCATTCCCAATTCTCTTCGAATGTTCATGAATTGTTCTCTAGCTAGCGGTTTGGTGAAGATATCTGGTATTTGTTGATGGGTTGTAATGAATACCACTTTGATGTCTTTCCTTTGCACATGATCTCGGATGAAGTGATGACGTATATCGATATGCTTTGTCCGAGAGTGATGCACAGGATTCTTGGCCAAATTGCTAGTGCTGGTGTTGTCACAGAGTATGGGAATTTCTGTGAAACTCATTCCCAAGTCTTGAAGTTGTTGTTTCATCCACATCACTTGAGCACAACAACTTGCAGCAGCTATGTATTCAGCTTCTGTTGAGGATAGTGAAACTGTTGATTGCTTCTTGCTGAACCAGGATACCAATGAACCTCCAAGGAACTGGCACTGACCACTCGTACTCTTCCTATCAGTCTTGTAGCCCGCATGGTCAGAATCTGAGTATGCTATCAGCTCGTCATTAGTCCCCTTGGGATACCATATTCCAAGATCAATGGTGCCAGCAAGATATCTAAAGATCCTCTTCGCGTTTTCAGCATGTGATTCCTTTGGTGCTGCTTGATAACGTGCACACATCCCAATGCTAAACTGAATATCTGATCTGCTAGCCGTGAGATAGAGCAATGAACCAATCATTCCTCTATATCGCCTGATGTCAAAGTCTTTGTCTTTTGCATCAGAATCAAGCAATGCCGTTGAACTCATGGGAGTGTCTGAACTTTTGCATTGATCCATCCCGAACTTCTTTAAAAGCTCTTTTAAGTACTTCGTCTGACTAATGAAAATGCCGTTCTTCCTTTGTTTGATTTGAAGTCCGAGAAAGAAGTTGAGGTCTCCCATCATTGACATCTCAAATTCAGCCTGCATAATCTTAGCAAACTCTTGGCATAGATCGTTGTTAGTTGCATCGAAAATGATATCATCAACATAAATTTGTATAATTAACATATCAGATTTAGAATGCTTAACAAATAAAGTTGTATCAACCTTTCCTCTAGTGAAACCTTTCTTGATCAAGAAATTACTAAGTCTTTCATACCATGCTCTTGGTGCTTGTTTTAAACCATAAAGTGCTTTCTTAAGTTTAAAAACATGATCGGGCTTAGATAAACTTCAAAACCCGGAGGTTGTTTAACTTATACTTCCTCCATAATAAATCCATTTAGAAAAGCACTTTTGACATCCATTTGAAAAAGTTTGAAATCCATTAAGCACGCAAAAGCAAGTAGGATACGTATGGCTTCCAATCTTGCCACTGGAGCATACGTTTCCTCATAATCAATCCCTTCTTCTTGATTGTAGCCTTTGGCCACTAATCGAGCTTTGTTCCTGACAATGTTTCTGGATTCGTCAAGTTTGTTTCTAAATACCCATTTAGTGCCTATGATCGGATGGTCATTGTCGGGTACTAAGTCCCAAACTTGGTTTCTTTCAAATTGATTTAGCTCTTCTTCTATAGCTATAATCCAATCATTGTCAGTCAAAGCTTCCTCAACATTTTTAGGCTCTATTTTTGAAATAAATGCTGAAAATTGAGCCTCATTCAGAAATCATTTTTGAGTTCGTACACCTTCATCCACTTCTCCAATCACTTGATCTAGAGGGTGGTTGCGAATGTACTTCCACGCTTTTGGTTGAAGGGATTGAGGATATTCATCCGATTGATTCTTTTCAAAATCATTTATTGGTTGATCATCGATTGAACAATCCTTCTTTGTGTTTTCAAAACCTTTTGAAATGATAACGTTTTCATCAAAATTAGGTTTCGCTTAAGGTTCGGTCTCAACAAACACTACGTGTACTGACTCTTCTACTACACAAGTACGTTTGTTAAAGACTCTAAAGGCTTTACTTCTATTGGAATATCCTAAAAATAAACCTTCATCAGATTTAGGATCGAAATTACCAAGATTATCCTTGCCGTTGTTGTGGATGAAACATTTGCTTCTGAATATGTGCAAGTGAGATAGGTTGGGCTTCCTTCCTTTGAACAATTCATATGGAGTCTTTCCTATTGATGTCTTGATGTAGGCTCATTTGGATATGTAGCATGCCGTGCTGAGTGCATCAGCCCAAAATACTTGAGAAACTTTCTTCTCTGACATCATCGCTCGAGCCATGTCTGCAAGTACTCGATTCTTTCGTTCCACGACTCCATTTTGTTGAGGTGTTCTTGGAGCTGAGAAATTATGGTTGATTCCTTCTCTTTCACAGAATGTTGCAAAATTACCATTATCGAATTCTCCACCATGATCTGTTCTAATAGCAACAATGGACATACCCTTCTCATTTTGGACCTTCTTGGCAAAAGTAATGAATAACTCAAAAGTTTCATTCTTTGATGCTAGAAATATGGTCCATGTAAATCTAGAGAAATCATCTATAATAACTAGAATGTAGAGATTTCCTCCTAAACTCTTTACTCTTGCGGGACCCATCAAGTCCATGTGAAGTAGTTCAAGGGGTCTCTTAGTTGAAATCTCTTTCTTTGATTTAAAAGAAGACTTGGTTTGTTTTCCCATTTGACAGGCATCACAAACTAAGTCATTTTTTGAAACTAATTTTTGGACCCTTGAACTAATTCATTCTTCATTAATCGGTCAAGCTGATCCATGTTAAATGTGCTAAACGTTTATGCCACAAACGACTCTCATTAGCTTGACTAATTAAACAAGAGTTAGAGAAAGCATTTTCTAAGTCAATGGTGTAGCAGTTACCGTCCCTTTCTATTACAATAATTGCAAAAAGCAAATGGTTCAGACATGTGCACAGATCTTTGGAAAAACTTTAAATAACTTTTGTTGCCATTCTTCTTCTTTCCTTTGTGAAAATCATTTGCTGGGTTATAACCTATGCCACTGCGATCATTAGTTACTCTTGGGTTTTTAAAATGATTTGTAACATCTCACTGCCTTTTGTAAATCTTTCGAGAGATTTTGTTAATCTATCATTTTCAGTTTTCAAAATCTCGCATTTAGAGCAGACAGGGGCAATGACAGTTTTCTCACTTGGTTTTTCAAGTTCTTTAACCTTCTTTCTAAGGAAAGATAATTCTTTTGCAAATTTCAATAATTCAAGATGCATTTCATCATAATCCTCAAGTAATTCGTCATAAGTTGGGTTAGTGAGAATTACCTCCTCTTTCTCTGAGTCTTCTTCTTCCTGAGCCACGAGATAGAGGTTTGCTTCCTCCTCTGCTTCGCTTTCTTTGTCTGAGGTGCTGTCGCCCCAAATGCCAGAGACATAGGCCTTTTTCTTTTTGAAGAATCTCGGTTTCTTTTTCTCCTTCTCTTTGTTCTGAGCAACAATCAGCAGACAATCATCCCTGACGTGTCCTGGCTTGTTGCATTCGTAGTAAACAATTCTGCTTGATCCTCCTTTTAGTAGTCGTCGGGTCTGCAGATCTTTTCGGTACATTCTTCTGAACTTGCGAACTACCATTGCAAGTTCTTCGTCTTCTACACCTTCTTCTTCTTCCTCTGTTTCAGGCTCCTTTTCCTTTTCTTTTACAGATTTGAGTGCAAGCCCCTTTTTCTTCTTTTCTTCGATGTTGGATAATTCTTTCTTGAATTTCTGCTTGCTCTCGTACTCTACGAGGCTCCCAAATAATGCTGCTACTGAAGTCATTGATTTTCCACGGGACTCTTCGATGGCTGTTACTTTTGCTTCCCATTTGCTGGATAGCACATTGAGAATCTTTCTCACTTGGGAACGTTGATCGTATGTTTTTCGAGAGCAGCTAACTTGTTGATAAGGTGAGTATGCTGCATTTGGAATTCTGCAATTGTTTCTTCATCCCTGTTTATTAAAAAAAAGAGTCTGGAATTTATGCTTGATAGCACGCTGGTGATACTTTATCATCTTAGTGTATGGTTCTTGTTTATGATGCCTAGTCCTTCCGAAGATAGTCAAGGTATAAGTCCCGCCGGATAGGGCAGCCTCTGGTCTCCGCAGTAGGGTATCATATATGAGATATTATAGCTCGTAACATGCGGTGGCTAAAGCATAAATTCATCTGTCGTGTCTATATCTCATTTTTAGTTCTGCTAAATTCTTAACATGATGTTTTAACTGGCAAACACTGATGAACTTTAATCACTACACCTTTATGAAACCTGAAGGTGATGATACTGAGTGAAGGAGATTAAGGCTTTCTGTTTTCTCATCTATTTATCTTTCTGCAATTTTACTTTCACGCACTTTATTTCCTGTCATTTATTTCTCTATCTATTTTAATTATGAGTTCGTTTTTCCGTTCCTTCTCTTCTAGAGCTTCTTCTTCTTCTTCTTCCTTCCCATCTTCTTCAAACAACATAAACATGACAAACTCTTCTTCTTTCAAAAACCCAAACATTTTCTCTGAAGAAATTCAATTTCAAGACATTAATCAAAACATAAACGACTGGACTCTTCCAGAAGTCTCTCCTAACGAAATTTACCAACAGCATTGCCGCTGGTGGACTAAACATGATTACATTATAAGAACTGCTAAAGAATCCATTGCCATCCAACCAAGGCAAGAAGAATTTATTCTTCTTTCCCGAAAATCTATTGAAAAACATAGGCAAAAATATACTTGGATGCATATTGGATGTGTTGAAGTAGCCTTAAAACCTCTGGTCCGGAAAGGTCTTAATACTGCCTCTTTTGTTTGCCTAAGGGATGGTAGACATAACAAGTTTTCTGACTCTCTCCTTGCTGCAGTTGAAGTATGTCTTCATGAAGGACCAGTATACTTTAACTGTTACCCCAACCAAACTGTCCATTTGAATGATCGGAACATAATGGATGTTCTTAAACTTATGATCAAATTCAAAGGACTTGACATGAAACCCGGATCTGATCCTGTATCTTTGCAGTATAGGATACAGTATAAGGTCTCAAAAACCACCACATCCATGGCCCTTATGCCCAGAGATGATGGTCAAACAGTAGTTTTCTTAACTGACTACAAGAATGCTAATATCACAATCCCTCAAACAATTATGTGGAAAGATATTGCCCTGCCTGAGGATTGGCAACTTGATCAAGCTTCCGAGCCTACCCCAAGACCTATGCCTCAGGTTAGTAGGATAACTCAGGACCCAAATGAAATTGTTCATGTTTCTTTTGACAGATCAAGACAGTCCTTTTCTCAAGCCTCTAGGTCTTCATATGAAGATTTTAGAACCGCAATAAGTGAGTTAACTAGGCACTCTTGCTCTTCGGTACCTCATTCCCTTCCTTCAGCCATCTATGTCCCTCCTGCTGAAACACCTGTAGTGAATCCTTTTCCTACTACGGTTTCAATCCAAGGAGTTGATAACACACCAAACATACCTCAAACATCTTATCAAAGGGAGGATGATGACCTCATAATAGGTTCTCCAACCCAATCTGATATGAATGGTGAACCCAGAAACATTTCTGTAATAAAAAATCATTTTGAAATTGACAAACTAGGTCTTTGGAAAGAATTTTATTCTTCAGAAAATGTCTTACGGAGAAAATGGTTTTTGGAAAATTTTAAAGGTGATATTAGGAACCAAGTTCAAATTCAGTTTTATGAATTTTTGGAATTTCATGAAATTAACATTCCCTTTTTCAGTTGGTTCCAAATTTATGCCCATAAACATAATTTAAACTATCCTTTTTTTTTTTACAAATATTAATGTTACTAAAAGGGATTGGAAAACTCCTTCGAAAGAGACAATTTCTTCAACTTTCCCTCCTTCAACTCCAGTTCAAATTCCTAAACTCATTGATGATAAAGGACATCCTATTATCGCTGCTCCATTTAAATTTAAAAATATTGAACAAGAAGTTGACTCTAGAGATATTAAAAACATTATTGAATAGAACAATTATACAAACCAATATCTCCAGATTATTGGAGATCACATTAGCCAAAACCCCTCAACTTCACAACCATCCCCTGTTAACTCTAAAAACGTCTCTAATACTCAAACACCCTTATTCAAACCTGTTAAGATTAATCCTCAAGTAAGATAAAAAATTCAAACAAAAACCAAGGCTGATTTAATTCGACAAATAGAACAAAGATTACACCTAATTGACACAACTGTTCCTGACACTCCTCAATCTTCTAGTACTACTAGAATACAGGTTATCTCCCGTAAACATGAATCTGATTCTGACACCAGCCCTGAACATTCTCCAACTTCTGAAGTTAAAATTAATGAATTCTCCTAGCGCAAACCTTCCAAACTTTACTATCCACGAGCGACACCTCCTGATGTTCTTGTGGAAGAAACACCCAAAAAGATCAAATCTTTTAATGGAAACCATATTTATGAATGGAACATTGACGGTCTAACTGAAAAACAAATTCTAGACCTTATGCAAGAAATGGGTATGGTTTACACCGCCTATCAAACACAGTTTGATTACACTGATGAAGAAATAATCAACCTTTTAATTTTTGAACTTTCTGGACAATTGAAAGGATGGTGGGATTATTATATTTCTTCTCAGGATAAACAAACTATATTTTCTGCTGTTAAGCATTGTGTCCACCTATTACCCACAATGGTGAGCCTATTCCTGATTCTGTTAATAGATTAATCTTTACTATTATTAAACATTTTGTGGGTGATCCTTCCTTATGGAAAGATAGGTCCGCAGAATTACTTTCAAATCTTAGGTGTAGAACATTATCTGATTTCAGATGGTATAGAGATACATTCTTAACTCGAGTTTTCACTAGGGATGATGCCCATCAACCTTTTTGGAAAGAAAAATTCTTAGTCGGCTTACCAACTGCATTTGGTGAGAAGGTAAAAGAAAAATTGAGAAGCCTCAATGATGGCAATATTCCCTATGAACACTTGACTTATGGACAACTGATTTCTTATGTTCAGAAAACTGCACTTAAAATTTGTCAGGATGATAAAATTCAACACCAATTGGCGAAGGAAAAGACTGCAACCAAGAAAGAATTGGGCACATTTTGTGAACAATTTGGCTTTCCTGGCTGTAAAAAGACTAATCCTTCACGGAAGAAATATCATAAACATTTTTCAAAAAGAAAAGAAATCCCAAAAAGGACCGAAACCTCATACAGAAAATTTAAAAAATCCAAACCTTATACTCCCCCATGAAAATTAAAAAATGAATTTCGATCCAAACCACCGATATACCTCCCAAAACAGACAAAAATTACTTGTTTTAAATGTGGAAAACCCGGCCATATTTCTAGATATTGCAAGTTTTCCAAAAAGATTAGAGTACTCTATCTTGAGGAGCCCATTCTTCAACAAATTAACAGACTTATGCTTGATTCTGATTCAAATTCTGAATCTGATTCTGAGTCAGGGCATGAGTCCAATTCTTCCGAAAACATCAACCAAATTCAACTTGATGAATTCTCTGATTGATCTAGTTCTCCAATTATAAACATGATTAGTAGTGAGCAAAATCTTTTGTTGGAAACTATTGATCAACTTCCGGATGACATGAAGGGCAAATATCTCTCAAAATATAAAGATATTTTGACTTCAGCATCAACCTCAAACTCCGATTCTAAATCAAAACATAAACTTCCTTTTAAATACGATCTAACCCAAACTCTTGATAAATTTAAGCAAACCTCCAAACCTACAACCATCCAAGACGTCCAGTCAGAAATTAATAATCTTAAATGTGAAGTCAAATTAATCAAATTAAGACAAGATACCCAACAAACATTGATTTATCAAATATCTGAAAATCAACTTTCTAACAAAAACAACAATCAGGAAAAACAAATTCATACAAACTCTGATAAACATCCTGAAGAGTTTGAAGAATCTTTTCTAAACATAATTTCTCAATTAACTTACCAGAAGTTTCATATAAAAGCAAAACTTATTATTGGTAATAATTTTGTTTTAGAAACAACAATTTTATTTGATACAGGAGCAGAGTCTAACTGCATTTTAGAAGGACTTGTTCCTACAAAGTATTTTGAGAAAACAACCGAAGTTTTAAGAGGCATAACCAAGGACATGTTAAATGTTGAATACAAAATTTCTGATGTTGTTATTCAAAATGAATCTTTGAAAATTAAAACACCTTTTATCCTAGTAAAAGAAATGTCTGAGCAAATCATTCTTGGAGAACCTTTTGCTACTCTTCTGTTTCCTTATCAAACAGGAACAGAGGGGATTTCTAAAAAACATTTTGGGAAAAAGATTCTTTTCCCTTGGGCTCGGTCCATAAAAGTAAAAGAATTAAACCCAATCTCTTTTAAATAAAATCAAATAAATTTTTTGAAAGAAGAAATTTCTTTTCACAAAATTGAACAATTTTTATCCCAAACAAAAATATAGAATAAAATTCAAGAATGTTTGGAAACAATTCATACAAGAATTTGTTCTGATTTACCAAATGCTTTTTGGAATAGAAAGCAACATATGGTAGATCTACCATATGAGCCAAAGTTTTCTGAGAAAAATATACCAACAAAGGCTAGACCTATCCAAATGAGTCAAGAGCTTCTTGAAACCTGTAAACAAGAGATTCAAGATCTTTTAAATAAAAAACTTATTAGGAAAAGTAGGAGTCCCTGGTCATGTGCTACTTTTTATGTTAATAAAAATGCAGAAATTGAAAGAGGAACTCCAAGACTTGTTATCAACTATAAACCCCTTAACGAAGCCCTCCAATGGATTCGTTATCCAATCCCAAACAAGTCTGATTTACTTAAACATCTTCATTCTGCAAATATTTTTTCAAAATTTGACATGAAATCTGGATTTTGGCAGATTCAAATTTCTGAAAAAGATAGGTATAAAACTACTTTTACTATACCCTTCGGACAGTATAAGTGGAATGTTATGCCTTTTGGTTTAAAAAACGCTCCCTCGGAGTTTTAAAGAATCATGAATGAGATATTTAATTATTATCATCGATTTATTATAGTATATATTGATGATGTATTAATTTTTTCTCATTCTATTGAACAACATTTCAAACATATATACCATTTTATTAAACTTGCAGAACGAAATGGTTTGGTAGTTTCTAAACCGAAAATCTCTCTTTTCCAAACACGAATTCGTTTTCTTGGTCATTGGATTTATCAAGGAAAAATCACTCCTATAGAAATAGCGATTCAATTTGCTGATAAATTTCCTGACCAGATTATAGATAAAAATCAACTCCAAAGGTTTTTGGGATGTTTAAACTATGTTGCTGATTTCATACCTCAACTCAGTAACTTTGTCAAACCTCTCCATCAAAGGTTGAAAAGCAGCCCTCCTCCCTGGACTGATACCCACACCAGTACTATTAAAGAAATCAAACATCAGGTTAAGGAACTCCCATGCCTTAGCCTACCCAATCCAATTGCGTTTAAAATTGTTGAAACTGATGCCTCTGATATTGGCTATGGAGGTATACTCAAGCAAAGAATTAACGGAAAAGAAGAAATTATTTCTTTTACTTCCAAACACTGGAACTCTGCCCAACAAAATTATTCAACAATCAA
>JANTPZ010132519.1:0-19417 GCA_025593235.1 Vachellia pachyceras
TATTACACAAGTCCAATTAACCCATATGACCTATCAAATTGAATCTTGATAAGTCTAATTTAATTCTGGAAAGTTTCATGGTCATTGGGCAACATTTGATCACACAAAATCACGTTACAATTACACTGCCTCCAGAAAACGAATTTCGCAGCCCTTACTCATTAACTTCCAAAAATTCCAATTTCATATACAAGCATCTAAAAATCATGAACACTTGTATACCTACACAAAAACTCATTTTGGATCTATTGGAAGCATCAAAATCATCAAAACAACACTCCTTTGTCCACTTTCCAGATTTGCACGAAAATTCCCAAGTGAAAGGAAAGTGATTCTTTTTCAAGTTTCCATGGTATCTATCATCATTTTCTTGTTTCTAAACTTATTCCCATGGATAATATGACTTAAATTCAACTCTCCCTCATTTCATAAAAATTTTGGCAGCATAACCCCTTAGGTTTTGACATCCCAAAATTTATAACAACAACCAAACAACAACAAACTATACACCAACATTCTCCTTACAACACAAGGAGTGTTTTCCATATGATTATTGGCTCTAAATCCCCCTCTTTATCACTTTCCCTCTCAATAACCCTAATGTTCAATCTTGAAAAAGAGAGCTCCAATCAAAATTTGAAACCATGGAAAGTGAAGAGGAGATCACAAGGAAGAGATTGGTATATAGCTTGAGGTGTATTGCTTGCTTACCTTTGATTCACCAAGCTTTTTCCTTTCCTTCCACCAAGAAAATGGTGTCACTTTGCTTCTCTTTTTTTCTGCTGAATGGGTCGTGCAAATGGCTGGAGGTGGAGGGGAATTTATTGTTTAATAATTCATGCTTAATGAGATGGAGGGCTAAGATTGCATCTTGCAATCTAAGTGTGATCTAAGGGCTATTATTGGCCCACACAAGCAACATATGCTAAGCCCTTATTGGATGTTGAAAAGGTGTAATGATGGCTGTCATTAAGGGGATAAAAATCTGATTGGGCCTTGGTTACATTAACCAAACTAGATCCCATTCGGTTACTTTTACCGATTGCACTTTTTACCGGTAAACTTAACTTTATTCCGGTAAATCTTTTTCTACTTTTCTGTAGATATTTTCTTCCTCATTAAATCTCCATAATTTCATCTTTAATTTAGCAAAATTATTATCCCCAAAATACCCTTTGATTATCTCAAATTTTACAGGATTATTCTATCCTGTCTAAAATCCCTGAAACGGAACAATCGGAGAGCAAATTTCTTTTAGGGCCTTGAAAAATACTACATTTTTCACTAATTCTCAAGCCCTTTTCCTTTTTCCAAAATGCTCTCTAGATTTTTCAAAATTAATTTTTGAAATAATTATTTTCCGAGGATTTTCGGGTATTTTTCGAGCCTTTTTCCCAATTTTCGGGAAAATCGCCTTAATTGTACACTGGATAATAATTTTATTAAATACTATATAATTCACTGGATTTTCCATATTTTTCTCTAAATTTTTGGAGGGCTCCTTGTACCTTAAATAATTATTTTTCCCTTTTCCGCCCTTCAAAATTATATAAATAAAAATCTAATTTGAATTTGGAAAATCCGTGTTTCATCATTGCAATCCGTAAGTAGAGATCTATCTATTGGGCACATATAAATTTTCTAATATTTTGGTCAAATGGTTGACCTTTAACTTTGACTTTGACTTTTCCCTCGGAGCTGGTGATAGCCTGATATAAGATTTATCTTAGAAAATACTTTGTTTCCTGGTACTAGATCAATAGCAAATTCCACCTATCTCTCTGGAGGCAATCCACTGATCTCTTTTGGAAATACTTCCATGAATTCTCAGACTACCGGAACAGCACTAAGGGACTCTTTGACTTCAATCTCAACTGAGGAGGATGTCCCTGTTACATCTTGTACAGCTAATCAAGCTCAAAGGCCTCACTGGCCCCTTTCTTTTTGGCTATATAAAATATTTGTCTCTGAGGAGAAAAGTAGTTCTGTAACTTCACGGGTATTCCACTCCAGGTTACATTCGACATAACTCATTTACTGCATCTGGATTTCCCGTAAACTATCTCCTCCGAACAAACTTTGCAATTTAAACTTTGATCTTTTGGTTGCCTTTACATCCCGCTTGAACCTCGAGATGATACTAACATAGTGGATCCTAATCCAGATGAAGTATATTCAGAGTTCTCTTCTGTTACTGGGAGTTCTCTCTTCTGTACCGGCATCTCTATCGGGCTTACGGGTTCAGGACAATCTGATCTAGCTCATATGCTTCTCTAGCCCATCTAGATATATGCTAACCGAACCCTCGTCCATGTAGAGTGGTACTCTCAGAGTCTTCTGGTGTTAGCATCCAGTATGTGCTACAGAGAAACAATCTTATTAAACGCTGGACCTTCATATCCATTATTCCCTACATAACCTGGTAGTTCTCGTGCTAGCTCCTTCTCTTTTTCGGTAACTTCACTGGTATACTTGACTTTTTCATGTTTAGCTAGTCACATTTATTCGTATAATAATGAACATAAGACATAGCTAACTAACATACATTCATAAGAGGCAACCAATGCATATCATAACATTTAGCTAATGACATATCAATTTCATAGATATATTGAATAATAGTGCACAATAATCAAATAACAATGCACAATGATACCAAACAAATCCCCAAATCTTTGCTCTGATACCAAACAATGTAACACTCCTTAACCTTGCCTTTAGCTTCAATTTATATTGATTTGAAATCAAAGGGAAGCCTCAATTTGATCAAAAGTCCAAAAGATTTAAAATGAAAACTTTCAACTTTTAAAAGTTACTATTCACAGCTTTTGGGACTAACTTTAAAAATTCATAATTAAAATATTTTTCGGGTTTTTCCCCCTTTTTCAGGAAAATTGCCTTAATCATATACCTTGTAATAATTTTATTAATTACTATATAATTCACTAGATTTTTCCATATTTTTGCCTAAAGTTTTGAAGAGCTCCTGATACTTTAAATAATTATTTTCCCCATTTTTTGCCTTCAAAATTTCATAGACGGAAATCTAGTCCGAATTTGGAAAATCCGTGTTTCGCCGTTGTGATCAACAAGTAGAGGTCTGTCTATTGGGCATCTATAAATTTTTCTAATATTTTGGTCAACTGGTTGACTTTGACTTTTGACTTTGACTCTGTCAAATGACCAAAATGCCCTTCAACTTTCTCATAATTACCATTTTATCCTTACTTACTCTACTTTTCCAAAATTACCATTTTGCTCTTACTTTTAATACTGAAAGACCTTTATGTCCTTGGTCTTTTATTAAATGATATATGGGTCCTTTCCCAGAAGGACACCCATCCTGGGATTGCTCTAGGGAGAGCACTTTTAACTTTGAAGTTCCTACCGACTTTCATCCACCTAGCCAAATATGATTGTGCGACTTTCGGTCACAGCATCAACTTTTTTCGCACTTTCTATCGGTGGGCTCTAACTTGACTTCTAACTACCGGTTTGGCCCTTTTTATTTAATGACCATATTGCCTTTAGTCTTTCTACTTAATGACATTTATGTCCCTGGCTTACATTCTTAATAAGTTTAAAGCCTTGGGACTAAATTGACCAGGGTCTCTTTGGTCCATTGGCATATTCTCTTTCTGTACTTTATTTCTATAGACCTTTTCTCATCTCTTCAAGGACGAAGATGTGATTTAGCCTGAATAGAATGGGCCAGAGAGGCCTTTAAGCTTGGATAGCTTGTAGAAGTGCAGCAAAGAACAGTAAATGGTCGTGGGCTTTGATGATGACAATTCCAACTGAAGAGCAATGGAGATGTGTGGGAATCAGGATTATAGAATTCCCCATTCCTGATTTCTAAAGTATGTCTAGACAATTTAAAAATCCCTAGTGTATGAAATATTCCCTGACAATGGAATAGTATAATGGTAAGCATGGAAGTTAAATTGTTATCCTAGTATGGCTGTCATTTTAAAATATTAGGAGATCGAGATGGTAAGAAAACGCAGAACATGTGATATAGAGGCACATTAGTGATCAGAATAAATAGAATGACCCAGTGCATGAGATTTTGCTAAGGGTAAATGAATAGTAAGGATTGATGGAACAACTAAGAGAACCAGGCTCACGAAGAGCAAGAAAGGATAGCAATCAGAGAAGCTACCATATAGGCAACAGTAGTGGCAGCTTTCGCCATCAAGACCATATGTTCCACAACTAGGACTAGCATATCTTGATAGCCCCTACAGCTCCAATTAGGGCAGATAAAAGAGATGATATCCAGTAATGGGTTAGTGAATCTAATAAGCCTAACTATTCATATTTGAAGGATCCCTGGATGTCTAAGTCCCAGAAAAGTAGAATACACGACTTGAAAAGATTTTCAAGGTAATGAGCTGCCCTCAGAAATAAAAGCCTAGCTTGCTATTTATAAACGGGAGAAAGAGGCATATAGATGGTGATGGAATATAAAGTTGAAGATGTTTCCAAGACGGTTTTCTGGACAAGATGCGGATAATATAAGTTCTTAGTGATGCCGTTTGGATTAACGAATGCCCCTACAGTTTTCATGGATTACATGAATCATATTTTTCGGCAATACCTGGACCAGTTTGTCATAGTCTTAATTGATGATATCCTAATGTACTCCCAATCTTTAGAGGAACATGAAAGGCATCTGAGAATTTTGTTAACGATTTTGAAGGAAAACATTTATATGCTAAGCTTAGTAAATGTGATGGCTGGTTATTAGAGTCTTAGGATACTTAATTTCTCAGGAAGGAGTTGTTGTGGACTACACCAAAGTAAAGGTAGTATTAAGATGGAATTAGTCTAAAACAGTAACAGAAGTGAACTTCATAGGGTACCTGATCTCTCAGGAAGGAGTCGTAGTAGACTACGTCCAAATAAGGGCAGTATTGAGATGGAATCTACCTAGGATTGTAACCAAAGTCAAGAGCTTTTTGGGCCTAGCAGGTTATTACTAATGTTTTATACAAAACTTTTCTCGGATTGCCTTGTCATTGACTAAGCTCGCAGGAAAGAACCAATCTTTTACGTGGGATGAGAAATGCAAGGCTAATTTTTAAGAGTTAAAAGGGAAGTTAATCTCAGCCCTTGTATTGATAATCCCTGATCTAAATGAACCTTATATGGTATATGGTGATGCTAGCAATCACAGACTAGGATGTGTGTTAATGCTATTGGGATTAGGACATACAAGCAGTGGAATTTAAAATTTTCTAATCCCAAATACGGATATGTCAAAGGTGTTTATATTGAGGAGATGAAGGTGTACCTTTTGTGTTTCGAGATTGTCCCTTCCTCTGCGTCTGGATCTCTTCAAACTCCACAACCTTCCGCGCTCTTACTTCCGATCATGAGGAGCCGACGTTCTTTCAATCTCCTTCCTCTACCGGTATCCACATGAACAGTATCCAACAATAGCAGTGTGCTAGCGCCTCTTTGTTTCACTCTCTCTCTCTAGGGTTTCGTGGCTCAAGAGCGAATTCAAATTCAGAATGGGACGCCTCTTCTGTTCATGAGTACTTATATTTATAAAGCTCATAGAGTGCATCATAATCAAGGACTAATATTTTATTAATATTGAAAATTTGAATTTTAATTTCAAAAGGATATTTTAGATCTAATCTTGAAATTCGGATTTCAAAAGATATTCTAGATCTAATCTTGAAATTCAAATTTCAAAAGATATTCTAAATCTAATCTTTCTAGATCTACTCTTGAAATTCGGATTTCTAAAGATATTCTAGATCTAATCTTGAAATTCGGATCTCAAAAGATATTATAGATCTAATCCTTCTAGATCTAATCTTGAAATTCGAATTTCAAAAGATATTCTAGATCTAATCTAGAAATTCAAAATGTGAAATTTGAATTTTGCAATCTTAATTTGGATTAAATTGATCTGATCAAATCATATCCATTTAATTAATCTGAATAATGATGAGCCAACAGATTTAATTTATCTTTATAAATTAAATTGATGCTAGTTATTTAATTTATCAAATAAATTAAACTAACACACACAAATATTATTTATATAATATTGTGCAATTTTGAATTTCAACACATATATTTAAAATTCGAATAAACCCTAGAAATAAAGCTTATGTTGGGCTGTTCTTGCGTGCGACCCTATAGGCCCATATAAAGTTGGTAGTGGGCTAATCTCACCATAAGCCCAAAAGTCGCAAGTGGTCTCTAGCAAGACATTACGACTACCCAAATCATACAGGGATCGTCAACACGATGTAACCTTTCATGCAACCACATCACGTCCCTTTTGTCACGCGATATCTCGATCAAGGATAAGGCATGGATGACGTCATCCTCCTATTCCCGACCTTTACTTTCTCGATCCCTGAGTAGTCCAATTAAAGCAACGGAAAACCCCTTTTCATTACAATATGGCCATCCATTTCTCAGATTCACTCATCGAGGGGCCCAGTAATATCTCTCAACTAATGTGAGGGAAAAATCTCATCTTGATCACTCACAGTCCTCCACATGAAAACCCTTAAACCCGATTATAGCCTTTATCATCACCTGGTCAAAGGTGACTTTTGACTAGGTCAAAGCTTAGTGACTTTCATGCAGGAATCCATGATGATCTCAAGTCAAAGGGCATTGTGACGTGATTACATATGAGATAAGCTAATGACTTAATCCATGCAGCTTTCTCATAGAGGGTCGGTCCAGCACTTTATACTCTTACAAGTGCCTATGACTTTGACTTGTATCTCCATACCTTATCAAAGTCATACTGGTCTTACTTTATCTTTGTTCCCACAAAGATAACCGACCAGGGACATTTAGGACAATATTCATAATTTGTCCATGGATGCTATTATCATAATAAACATACAAAATTTATGATAATTAAATGGAGAAAATATATTAAAATAAATAATGTGTGAGGTATAATGATTGGACCCTAGGGCACAATTTCCAACAAATGCAATAGGGGAGAGTAGTAGCTTATGCCTCTTGGCAGTTGAAGCCGCATGAAGAGAATTACCCCACGCATGATTTGGAGCTAGCAGCGATAGTTTATGCTCTAAAGATATAGAGGCATTGTTTATATGGAGCAACCATCAAGCTGTATTGTAACCTAAGAGTCTCAAGTATTTACAAGATTGGAAAGAGTTGAACTTAAGACAGAGATGATTGATGGAATTGCTCAAATACTATGACTACAAGATAAAGTATTATTCAGGTAAAAAATGTTATTGTCGATGCATTGAGCAGAAGGATAACGCAGGTGGCTATGATAATGATAAAAGAGCAGAAGCTGGTATATAGATGAGACTGAATCTTGCCTCTGAGATCGAAGAGTATTAAACTCGTCGCAAATAAAGCCTGCTTGAGACAGAGGATAATAGATGAGACTGAATCTTGCCTCTGAGATTGAGATGGAAGAGATGTTTAAGGAAAGAATCTTTGATAGTCCAGTAAAACCCTAAGCTATTAGTGAGCTAGGATATGATCGTGTACTGGACAAAATATGCTATCAGAGATAAAATTCCATACATCAGAATCATTTAAAGGTTAAAATGAATTATAGAAGCAGGATAACTGGATAAAGTCAAGGACAAAATCCTGTCTAGTGATTATAATGCCATAGGTAAACAGAGGCATAATGTGTGAATAGTTGAAACATGGTTATCATACAAAAGTGCTATTTTGGGCTATATTTTGTGATAATTAAGTATGAGAATAAGTTGGATAGACGTTGAATAAGTTATGGTCAATTTTCTAAAGAAATTTGAAAGTAGACAGTACCAAAAGTACTGGAGATGCTGAAAGGCTTCATGATTATCACGAGTAAGCCAGATAGATTGTGATAAACAGTAGCAACAAGTTCAGTAACCACAATAGATGTCCCAACATGAACTAGCCCAAGTTTAACAGCAATAAAGGCATAGTACTAGTAGCAGAGTCAAGGGTACTTCGTAATGAACTATCTGCTAGTATATATGCTTAAATCCTCATATGATAAAAGATCCCTATGAGAATGAATTGCAAAGCTGAAATGATCATGGGCAGATTGGTCAAGGAATCTTAAGAGCTACTGAAAGGAAAGTAAAGTAGCGCATCATAGCGATATAGATGATGAGAAAGAAGTGATATGGCACACCTCAGAATAGTAAAGACAAGTAATACAGAGTTTAATGATGCCTTAAGAGATGCAATTTAAACCAGTGATATTTCACTATGTTTTTAGGCATCGTAGAAAGGTGTGACCCTCAAGCCTAATATGAATATGAGAAGTGAAAATCTCATTAGTAAATGCCACCGCCAATTGAATAAGAAAGATAAGAAAGGTTCCCTAAATGGGATGAGATACATTGCATTATGATAAGAGGAGGAAGTACCCAACAAAAAACTTTAGCCAAAAAGTATCTCTTTAAGTTTGGGATGGTGATTTTTCCTATGCCATCACCGCAGTTAGGTGAGCCATTTCCTGATAGACAGGAAGAAAGGCAAACCCTAATGACAGGGGTACGTGGGACTAATTGCCCTAGCACAAGGCAAGCTACTTCCTGAGAGATGGGGAGAAAAACAAATTCATGATAGACAGGAATAAATAGGACTCCAATGTGAAACCATTATGAGCTCCTTATGTTATTCCATAAGAAAGAAAAGAGCAACAGTAAGGCATGTGGAGTAAACCATTCCCAAATATGAAGAGAGAGAATGAGCTAATAGCAATCAAGGATAGAATTCCTTGAAAGGTTTGGGTACCAGATGAGCTAATGAGAAGAGCAGAATGCTAATCCTTTTTCTCTGCAATGTATTAGTAAAGATTAAAGATTTAGTAAGGATTGTTGAATCATGAGATATATCATATTGACATAGAACGGATATTGAAGAAATTAGTTAAAGGAATGAATCAATGTTTGAGAATTCAAGAAGCATAGCAGAAAGATATGTGGCCTGAGAAGGATGAGCTAAGAAGCACAAAAGGAAAGATAAGTTCTACAAAAGTATGAGAGCAACAAAAAGGAATAAATTATCAGTGTTGATTTCTATGGTTAGTCTTGGTAAATTATCAGTCTAGTTATCACTGAGGATAGATAACTTATTCTTAACCTATGTTCCATGGTCTAAAGGTTTCTAAAGAGTAAGAATGACTCCCTTCGTGATGTTATGAGGTAAGGCTTTAGGACTAAGCCTACTGAATGGCGCTGCTGCGCATAAGATCATAGTGGACCTCAGTAAAGAAGCCTATGAAGAGGCTCAAAGTCAGAATTATGATTATGCTCTTAGAACACGAGAATGAGATGACCGAGAATGGGCTCAAGATAAGAAAATGACCTCATGATGGATAGCTAGTACAGAGATAGTACCCTTAACTATTTCCTTAGATAAGCCACCAGTAAATTAGAGTGAGCTTATTCCAATCCCCAAAAAGGGAAAGTAAAGAAAGGTAAGTACAAAGTAGAGCTGTAGGTCCTGAATGAGTCATAATCAGAATAGCTAAAGAGAACGATGAATCGAAGAAGCAAATAATGTTAGAAGGTTTCAAAGATTGGAACCTAAGGCCTCCAGCATAAACGCGAGTAGATAATCATGAGGCTAGTCAATTGATGAGAGATCTAGATCGTAAAGTAAAATTTTCTCTGAATGATGAAATCACCGAAGAGCTCAGGGAAGTGAAAAATCTTAAAAGTTCCCTATTGGAGTGCTAAAATTCGGGATGCTAGAGTTCAGTAAAGAATGTTGTATCTCTCCAAAGCCTATTGTGAGGCTATGAGTATGAAGAAAAGAAAAAAAAAGGGAAAAGCCCTTTTGATTGAATGAACTCACCTAGTAATGAAAGGAAAAAGGACTAAAGAGTGAGTTAAGGGTAAAGATGCAGAAAGTGTCAGATAACCAAAGTTAGCAAATAGTAAGGCTAATTAAAGGAGATGGCCAATGAATGTGAGGCAGCAAGTAAGATTTGCCTCAGGAATTTTTATCTTTAAAAGAAGGATCAATTATTAAAGGTCAAGAAACCCTAACAAAGGAAGAAATTGGCATGATTCTGAACAGCAATTGAATGGTTAAGAAGATAAAGCCAATAGAGATGTGACTAATGAGTAAGTTAGCCGTGCCAATAAGAAAATATGATAGTTAAAGTTAAGGGTGGAGATCGTATATCTTTGAAAGATATCTCCAATAATGAAGGTCAGGTCAGTCTTCAAGGTTAAGAAGCTCAGCTAAAGAGATGTGTTGAGAGCATAAAAGTTGAAGACAACAGCTATCTTTTGGCCTTACCTCCAAGGATGAGTCAAATGATCCAGGAATTCCCAATTTCCCAGTTAAAAAGTGATCTAGCAAGAGCTAGTATACAGGAGAAAGTTATATGGGGAAACGGAATAAAAGGTGAGAGCTAAGAGTTTAAAGTCATTTTAACTCGAAGGTGTAAATTTCGAAGACAAAATTTATTTTAAGGGGGAAGGAAATGTAATATCCCAAATTTCGTGAAAGGAAGTAAAGGCCAAACTAATAACTTATAAAATAATTTGAGGCCCATAGATATGAAAAATAGAAAGGAAAGTGCCTATAGACAAGAAAGGTTAAAATTGACTAAGTCCTTAGCCTTAAGAATTCTAAATAAAAATGACCAAAGGGCAAAATGGTCATTTGGCACAAATGACAGGGGTAAAATGGTCATTTTGATTTGAAAGGGCCAGGGCATAAAATGTCATCAAATAATAAGGACATTTTGGTAATTTGGTTAAAATTCAACTAAAAAGTCAAAGTCAACAAAAAGTCAAAGTTGACAAAAATGTCAAAGTCAACTAAAGGTAAAGTTGGAATTAAGAAAGAGTAGAGAAAGTGATGGTATTTTGGTAATTAATAGAGGAGTAAGAAAGGTAGTGGCATTTTCGTAAATATGTGGAAAGTAAGGAAGAGAAAGGAATGCAATGTCATTTTTGTAATTACGGGATTTTGGAGGTCTAGAAGACTGAGAACTAATTATTTGAGGTAGCAGGAGTCCTCAAACGCCAGAGACCCAAACTAAGAAAAGTTTAGTTGGGTCCTAAAGTATTTAATAAAATTATTACTCAGTATCCAGTGCAGATAGTTTTGAAGTACGGAAAACAACAGTGCCCAAAAGCCCCAAAAAAGGATTTTCTTAGAAAATTAATTACAGAAAATCAAGAAAAAAATTTGAGGAACGGAAAAGGGCTGGAGTATCAAGAAAAAATATAGAAATTTTACATGCCCTTAAGTCAAATTGGCCACCGGAAGCACATTTTACGGTGTTTCACGCAAATCGAGGAATCTTGATGAGTTACAAGGAAAACTGGGAATGCTTTTGGCTAAGACATGGTGCCACTAGGCAAGGAGGCCTAGGGAATAGCCCAACATGAGAGAGAGTCTCCGAAAAAGGAAAAAGAAAAAAGAAAGTTACACGATTAAAGGTTACTTTACGAAACGTGACACTAGATCAAGTAACTGGAGGGCCAGTAGCCACCAAGTCTTGGAGCCCAAGCTAGAGAGTAACGATGACAACTTTTTCACTCACCATAAGAGCTTGACACTTGGCATAATCTCTTCCATTCAAGACTAAAACTTGGAGACCAAGTTTTAATCCCATCCATCCCTTATTTCAAGAGCATTTTAATAAGCCATTTCCTCCCTCTCTTCTCTCAAAACCCGTGCTCTCTCTCTCTTTGGTCAGATTTTTCCTCTCCCTCCCTAGCTCCCAAAACCGTCACTTTGTTCTCAAGAAGAGGAAGAAGAACAAGCTTACAACAACAAGGTAATAAGAGTAAGCTCTCAAACCTTCATCTTCTCTCAAGCTTTGCAACCTTCTACTACCTTTCTCTTGGTTTGTTTTCTTGAATGAACCTCTCTTTTGGAAGGTGATGGCTAGGATTTCAAGAGTTGAAAATGGAAAAGAGAAGGTTTTAAAGGTGGTAAATGGGAAGGGTTTTTTTTAGCTATTTGATGTATGGATAGTTGTTTGGGAGCATGAATATGCAAGAATACATGTTGAAAGTTGAAAACTCTTTCTTTCTCTCATTTTTGCTGTTTCTCGGCCAAGCAAAGAAAAAATAGAAGGGATATGTTTTTGGTTGCTTTGAGGCTTCCAATAGTTTAGAAGACAATTTTGTGTAGGGTTAAAGTAAGAAAAGGATTTGGGAAGCTTTTGAAATCAAAAGAACAAGTTACAAAGCTTTAAGGGTTTTGAAAAAGCAATAGTTGTAATATTGCATTTTTGGTGATTTTCTTGCCTTGATGGTGGCTGGAAATTTATGAGCATGTTATTGTATGGTGTTTAGGAATTTGAGACCTTGAAGAACACTTTTGGAAAGTTATTGATTGAGCTTTAATTGTATTAGTTTTCTACTTGAATTTCCAAAGTCTTGAGTCAATTTTAGCCCATACATGATCCCTATTGTGCTTAATTTGAGATTAGGAGTTGTTGATTTGGATTAGTGTGATTTTGGGTACATAAGCCATGAATAATGATTTATTGTGCTCAAATTCCATCATGAGCAAATGATACTGCCAATATTTGCTATTTCATTTCAGGAACTCTGTATAAAAGGCAAGAGTAGCAACTCTGGAGCATTTCACCATGGCGCAATTTAAAGTTCGTTGCGGCCAAAGTTCAATTAGCAGGCAAGAACTCTCGGGAGAGGTTCACCGCGGCGAAACCTCAAGTTCACTGCGGTGAATATTGCGCAGTACCAGAGTTTTACTCTAGATGGAAAATAACCCGACCCAACTTTATAGATCCGACCCAGAACGGTTTATTCATTCCATTTAGGGTATTTTCATGGGGAAGGTGAAAGGAGGGCTACAGAGAGAAGAGAAAGGGAGGCAAACACACATATTCCTTCATCTTTCATACACACACAAACCCTACTCCATTTTCACCACCATCTATCCATCTATCATGCCTCGATTCCACGATCCATGAGGAGCTGAGCATCTCCATCCTCTTGAAGATGAAGTGAGCTGGAGTTCAAAGTGCCGAAAGGGGAGTATTTACTTTTAATCTGTATTTACATTATAGATTACTTGGATTCCGAGTTGGACTTTGTAATTTGTGTGTAAATACTTGGTCTAGGTTGAGCCAAACTTGGATTTTTGTGTATTAGGTTGTTTTATGATTGATAAAGTAGAATGGAGTTTATTTTGCTTATTCAATGAAATCTTGTTGTTCTCTTCTGTCATCCTAGTTGTGCTTGGTTTTAGAGTCAACAATGTATGGAGTTGATTTTGTTACTTTGCAATTTCCATACACACACTAAGTGTCCTTAAAGGATTTCATGAAATGGAGTTCATTTCATGAGATTTCTGACCTGGCGTTGTTGGGGTTTTTAATTACAAAACTTAGTATGAAAGTCGATGCTTTTCCCTAATCCTTTGCAAACTATGATGGCACAATTCATTTTCAAGAGGAATCCATATCACATACACTTTTCATACTCAAATCTTCTTTAATCTCTCTTTCACCCAGAAAATACTAAAAACAAGTTTTCTTTTGCAATTAATTTAGGTAGCATGTATAATCACAAGCTAAGGATTAGTGGTACGAAATACTAGCTTCTAGAGAGAACGACCCTAGGGTTGTCTCTGTACAATCCTTGGAAATCACAATTAATATGCTTGATCCATTTTCAAGGCTAACCAACGACCTAAGTTTACAATTTGTGGCTTAGTCGGACCAGTTACACAAGAGAACTTTAATGTTCAAGAAAAAGGAAAGCTAAGTCAAGGTAACAAGACTACTAATCTTCTCTTGTGTGTATAAAAATGAGTTGTGAATGTTACATGAACTTTTATGATGATTAAAGTGGATGATTTATGTATGAAATGTGACTTTTGTGTCACATGTTTATATGGTCATAGACATGCTTTAAAGTTATGTATGCATATTCACAATATTTTCATTATGTAGTTTTGCTATTGGGATTGCCAAATCTCACTCCCCACCAACTAACCATGTAGGTGGAAGCTCAAGCAAGGGTAAGGAAATGGTTATTGATGAATGAAGATGTTGATCTTGTTTGCATGATTTTTGTGTAAATATATGAATTGCTAAACTCTTCATGAAGTTGTGGAGATTGTGACCCTTAAACCTCAACATGAAGTAGCATGTAAATATGTGATTATGCATGCATGAAAATGGGCTAAAAGTGCTAAGTAATGGTAAAGAGATAATCATGCATGATAGAGGTAGGTTAAAGAACCAAAAAGAGGTTTTGGTAAATTTTAAGAAAAGTTGGTTTCCAAAGTTACAGGGTTCCAAAGGCCCTGAAAAATTGATCAGTTTCACGTGGAAAATAAAAATAGCAACTGAGCCCAATTGAGCTGAAAATTTTCAGTCAGACACTACACATCCTAAGCTTTAAAATGATAGAAAGTTTGTGAAATTTGGATGTGTATATTAAGAGTTATGATTTTCCAAAATTAAGGGAAAAATCTGGAAAAACTGGAAGTTACCATTGGAACAGTGCACATTTTCGGAATAAACTGATTCAAATGGGCCAAAATTGGAACCAATGAGTTTTTTCCCCTATAGATCACTTAATAAGCTAAATTTAGAAATTGAAACCACTCTGTTTCTATTTTTCTAGAATTAATTATGATTTTTTCAAAGTTGGGCAAGAAATGTGAAAAATGGTCCAGTAAACAGTAACAAGGTTTTTAAAGAAAAAGAAAAATTTTCAAGTTCACTAAAAAAGCCAATTTGAGTCATCCAAAGCCCAATAGTGGTTCTAAAATGATCTAATATGAGGAAATAGGGGGAAAATAAGAGGTGTCACATGTGACATGTTCAAACTACATTTTATATATATGCATATGGCCATAGCAATCAAGGTCACATTTCATACACATATTCACTTCATTCATCACAAAAATCATGCACAATTCACAAGTTTCATAAAACATAAGTTTGGATTAGTAGCTTTGCTACCTCTTTAGCTTAGCTTTCCTTGTTCACTTTAAGGCTCTCTTGAGTAACTTCCAAATGTGCTCTTGGAGGATCAAATTCCTAGAGATCATGTAACAATATGCACATGAATTTCCAAACAACATAATGCAAGAAAACTTGCAAAAACGCATTAAAGCTTCCCCTTGTATTTTCAAGACCCTTACAAGTTCAAGACTTAGCTTTTATTGTCCTTAATGCTTCTTAAATATCTTTCCTATTTATACCCTATACAAAACATCATTTTTAAGCCATTGGAAGCATTAGAACCATCAAAATCACATTCCCTCTATTTCTTTTGATTTTTTTCAAAAATCTGCACAAAAGAGGGAAGTTTGGATTTTTCAACTTTTCCTTTCATATACATGTATATTCTAGCTTTCCAACCACTTTCCATGAATTATACCACTCAAATACATCTTTCCCTCTCAAGTTTCCAAATGGACAGCACCTCCCCCTACACTTAGGGTTTCCAAAAAATTCATCAACAACACCCAACAACAACGCACAACAACTTTTTTCTTTAAACTACTCTTGACAACTTAAAAAGAAGCTTGCAAACTTTAATACTTCTTAAGACCTTTCATTTTCCATTTTCACCTTTTGAAAACCTAGCCTCTCATCTTCAAAAAGAGAGACTCATTCAAGGAATCAAGCCATTAAAAAGGTGAAAGAGGTTGCAAGTCTCAAAAAAGATGTTGATTTGGGTGCTTGAAACTTTACCTTGAGTGTGAGTTCTTCTTCCATCTCTTCTTGCTTAAAGGTGGCATGAAAATGGAGCTTAGGAGGGAGAGAAATTTCAGACTTGGGAGAGAGAAGAGGGGTGACTGTTTTTGAGAGGAAAATGGGGGATTAACTAGTTAAATGGCCTCTTGAAATAATTAAGGGATGAGATTAAAACTTGGTCCCCAAGTTTGATCCTTTCATGGCCAAGATTGTGCCACTTGTCAAGCTCATGTGGTGAGTGAAAAAGTTGTCATCATTACTCTCAACTACCACTTTAATGACTTAGTTAGGCTAATGGGATTGGTTGCTATCCAATTACTATTTACCCTCGGTAAACATAACTTTTCTCTGGTAAATAAATTATCTAGTTTTCTAGAGATATTTTCTTTCTCATTCCATCTCCACCTATCCCTTGCTTAGTTGGCTCCATCTCCTTTACCAAAATACCCCTAGGCTTTCTCGTAATTCGTCCGGGTTCCTCAATTCCGACAAAACATCGTAAAACGTGCTTTCAGCTGCTAATTTGACTTTCGGGGATGAAAAATTCCTAAAATTTCCCCTGATACTCTAGCCCTTTTCCGTTCGTCAAATTTCTTCCCGAATTTTCCGTACTTAGTTTTTCCAAAAAATCCTTTTTCGGGGGGTTTTTGGGCACTTTCTAAACTTTTCTCAATTCGGGTCTCCGACATTTAAGGACTCTTGCTACCTCAAATAATTACATCTCTGTTGTCAAAATCCCTTAACTACGAAAATGCCATTACTTGTCTTACTTTTCCCATAGCTAACAAAATGCCATTACCTTTTCTATTTTTCTATAATTACCAAAATGCTATTACTCTTTCTACTCTTTCTCAATTCCAATTTTACCCTTGGTCAACTTTGACTTTCCCGTTGACTTTTAATCAAATTACCAGAATGTCCTCACTTTCTAATGACATTTTATGTGAGCATTTTTAATCGAAATAACCATTTTACCCTTGTCATTTATACCAAATGACCATTTTGCCCTTTGGTCATTTTTACTTAGAATTCTCAAGACTTGGGGACTTCATCACTCATGATCTTCCTTATCCATAGGCATTTTCCTTTTCTATATTTCTTATCTATGGGCCTTAACTCAACCTATAACTATTGGTTTAGCCTTCATTTCCAATTACTGGAATATGTGGATATTACACTCTTGAACTTTATAAAATCCTATAACATCAAAACTTGTTTAGATGATTTCCAATGCTTCCGAAAACTTTTTCATACTTCCACCCTATACAATTTTTCATTCTAAAGCTAGTAGAAGCATCAAAATTATGAAAATCACACTCCTCCTACCCCTTCTAGGTCTAGCCGAAAATCAGGGTTTGTGAGGAGAAAATGATTTTTCAAACTTTCATCATGTGTATGGGCTTATTCTTGATCCCAGACCACTTCTCATGCATTATTTAGCTCAAAAAGACTCTTCATTTCCAAATACAAAATTGGACAGCATCTCCCCTTAAACTTTTACCATCCCAAAAATTCATACAACAACAAAACCAAACCAATATATCAATCAATCAACTCCTTATCATGCAAGGAGTGCTTTGCAACCAATTATTTCCTCTAAATCCCTCTCTTTCTCAATTTCACCATCAAGAACCCTAACTTTCAATCTTGAAAAAGAGTGGTTTAATCAAGAAATTAATTATGTGTTCCTGCTGAAATACTCGAGTTCTGTCTAGTTTGTATGAAAGTATTGAGGAATACTCGAGTTCTGTGTTTGAATGCTTAAGTATCAATGTTTTTCATAAGTTTAAAATCAATACTTCTAAACAACACTTGAGTTTTTGTTGAAATTGTTAACAATACTCGAGTTCTTGATTTCAATACTCGAGTATTGGAGGCTAAACATGTTTATGAAATCCAACACTTTAAGTGAAAATTCGAGTATTATGATGAAGTGTTGCAAACACTCGAGTGATCATTTTGAATACTCGAGTATTGGTGTTAAAATGTGTTTTGAAAGAATACTCCCATGTGAAACTCGAGTATTGATGTTGAAGTATTGGCAACACTCGAGTATTGTGTTGCAATACTCAAGTATCGGGCTTCTTTTTCAAAAGGATGCTCAACACTTGAAGCAGAACACTCGAGTTACAAATGGAAGTATTGACAACACTCAAGTATTAAGCCAAAATACTTGAACTTGAAGTGAAACACTCATGTTGTGGAAGAAGTATTGATAACACTCGAGTGCTTGTTTTCAACACTCGAGTATTGAGCAAAAATTTTCAAATAAAAGACAGCACTTCAAGCACAACACTCGAGTATTAGGTGAAAGTGTTGACAACACTCGAGTGTTGATTTCTAAACACTCAAGTATCGAGCTACTTCTTCTCAAAAACTCAACACTTCCATCTAAACACTCGAGTAGTGGACAACACTCGAGTATTATGTTTTCAACACTTGAGTATTGAGAGATTTCAAATGATTTCACTTCTGGTTTTCTTCTGAACACTCGAGTATCAACTGAAATTATTCTCAACACTCGAGTATAATGATTTTAACACTCGAGTATTCACATCAAATTTCAAAATCTTTTCCAATACTCTCAGTTAACGCTCGAGTAACTTCAAAAGTGTTTATAAAACTTGAGCATTGACTCAGAACACTCGAGTATCACTTCACAAAATTCAAAATGCTTGACTAACACTTGAGTATTATGATCAAACACTCGAGTATATTTTCTCAACGGCTATTTTCTCTCTCTGACAGCTTGTCACCTGCTCCATATCTTTCCTTATAACAACGTTTGAACTTAACCTACCCTCATAAATGCTGAAATGCCGGATCATAAGAAGAGAAAAACGTTGTACCTACAGACAGATAGCATGAATCAAGCCTTCATCGTCCACGCTGCTCAGAAAGCATTAATTGCAACATTAATGGTGAAGACGAAGAGTTGGTAGATGAGAGTAACGGGAAATAAAATCTATCTAACGGAAACTTTATTTCTCTCATCTATAAAAGCACCAAGCATTCATTGCAGAAATAACAATCCTTCACGAGCATTAAAGTCATTAGTCTGCTTCTCTGTAAAATTATTCAATTCTCACTCCGAACTTCATTTATTGCTATCTACTCTTTGAGAGAGATTCTTAGAGCAAAATCTTTTGTAAATCTGTGAGTTAATTCAAGGTTGGGACCTTGAGTATATTGGGTTAAGATTTGGTCTGAAAGCCAAAAGAAAAACAGAGAGTGTGAGACTCTGTTTTATTACGAGTAGTAAGGGGGAGTGTGAATCTCCAGTGTAAAGGTTGTTGTGCCTGACTTGTTTGGATTAGTGGATTATAAAGCTCATAGGTGCTATGGGGACTGGATGTAGGTCAGAAGGACTGAACTAGGATAAATTCTCTTGTTCATCTTCTTCTTTATCTCTCTGTGACATTGCTTTAAATTTATATTAATTTCAAAAGTTTTAAAATTAGACCAATTCACCCCCTTCTTGGTCTTATCCTACACTAACATTTTGTATCAGAGTAGGTCTCTTGTTGAAAGAACTTAACAGTTTCAAGGGAAAAGATCCATGGCAGGATTTGGCGAACATATAATGGCTGATGGAGCTTCAATCACAAGACCTCCCGCATTCAATGGCCAAAAATTTTCATTTTGGAAAATAAAGTTCCAGAACTTTATTTTAGCCACTGACTTTGATTTATGGGATGTTTTTGAAACAGGAAATATTGTACCAATGAA